>JANITX010153541.1:0-16807 GCA_027564395.1 Erythroxylum ulei
CACTTCTTTTTCCCCATTTTACCCTTAATGATTGAGAAAAGTCCACCTTGCCCTTCCTTTAATGCCTTGTGGTTTTTAAACTTAAGTGACTTGCCAAAATTGGCCTTACACTCTCCCACTACTTTAATAGTTCAAAGTCCTTAGCCTATGTCATACTATCTTACCCACATTAACATACTAATAAATTCCAACATAGATAATCTAGCAAGACTCCAAAAAATTTTTGTCTCATCATGCTTGTAATAAAATAAAAAAAATTCAGGGGCCAACATTTCTCCCCCTTTTAAGAAAATTTTGTCCACGAAATTCTTACCTAAGTCATTCAAAAGGTGTGGATACTTTTCCCTCATGACTTCCAAGGGCTCCCATGTGGCCTCTTCAACAGAGTGATTTCTCCACAAGACTTTGACCAGTTGAACCGTCTTGTTCCTGAGGATCTTTTCCTTGGTGTCCAAAATTTCCACTGGAATCTCCTCATAACTCAGATCATCTCTCAGTTGAACCTCATTAGTCTGAATGATGTGGGATGGATCCGATCTGTACCTCCTCAACATGGACACATGAAAGACGTCATGTATCTGTGACAATTCTGGTGGCAGCGCCAACCTGTAGGCTAGCGGTCCGATCCTCTCAAGAATCTCGTAAGGACCCACATATCTTGAACTCAACTTGCCCTTCTTGCCAAACCTCATGACTCCTTTCTAAGGAGATGTCTTAAGAAAGACTTTCTCACTGACTTCGTACTCCATCTCCTTTCGGTGTGCATCCGTATAACTCTTCATTCTATCTTGGGCTACCTTAAGCCGTTGCTTAACTAGATTGACCTTATCAATTGTCATCTGAAGTATTTCGGGCCCTATCAGTTTCCTTTCTCCTTCTTCATCCCAACATATCGGAGTTCTGCATCTCCTTTCATACAGTGCTTTATATGGAGCCATCTGAATGCTCGAACGGTACGAATTATTATAAGCGAATTCAACCAATGGCAAATGTTCATCCCAAGCTCCTTTGAAGTCCATCACACAAGCCCTGAGCATTCCCTCCAGAGTTCGAATGGTCCTCTCAGATTGACATCTGTCTGGGGATGAAAAGCCGTACTAAAATTCAACTTGGTTCCGAGAGCATCTTGTAAGCTTCCCCAGAATCTCGAAGTGAATCGAGGATTCCTATTAGAGACTATAGAATTTGGAACCCCATATAATCTCACTATCTCATCAATATACTTCTTGGCTAGCACATGCAAAGAGTCAGTCTGCTTAATTGCCAGGAAATGGGTTGACTTCGTCAATCGATCCACAACGACCCATATGGCATCATGCTTTCTACTAGTCACTCTTTGCCACTTCCACTCAGGAATGGACAATAGCCTTAACTTGCCTGAAGGTGCCTGGTGCTCAGCCTTGACTTGCTGACACACTAGACACTTGTTCACATATTCTGCTACATCCCTCTTCATGCCTCTCCACTAGAAATGTTCTTTTAGATCTTTGTACATCCTAGTGCTACCTGGGTGCATGGAATAAGGCGCATTGTGTGCCTCATCCAAAATCTCATCTTTCACCTCCTTGACATTCGGGATACAAAGTCTGCTTCCGACAACTATAAGCCCATCATCCCTCACTACCACTTCCAACTTCTTGCCATTCTGAATTTCTTCTCGAAGCTTATTCAATTCTGCATCCTGTGCCTGTAACTCCTTAACCTTCTCTCTGAGTATTGGTTTTACTTTAAAGTTAGCAAGAATACAATTTGGTTCCTCCTGTTTCAAGCTTATCTTAAGCTTGGCCATCTCTTCCAACAAAGGCAAATAAACTGTCCGAACATGGGCTATTGATGATTTTCTACTTAAGGCATCCGCCACTACATTCGCCTTTCCTGGATGGTACTCAATCAACAGGTCATAATCCTTGAGCAACTATAACCACCTTCTTTGTCTCAAATTTAATTCATTTTGGCTCAACAAATACTTAAGACTTTTATGATCGGTGAAAATCCTCATTTGTACCCCATACAGATAATGTCTCCAAATCTTCAAGGCAAAAACTATTGCTGCTAAATCCAGATCATGGGTTGGGTAATTCAATTCATAAGGCTTTAGCTGTCGGGAGGCATAAGCTATTACCTTTTCTTATTGCATCAACACACAACCCAAACCCTTCCTCGAAGCATCACTGTATACTGTATAACCCTTATCCCTAGTAGGCAAAATCAAAACTGGAGCACTCGTTAATCTGTGCTTGAGTTCTTCAAAGCTTTTCTGACAATCCCCACTCCAGACAAATTTTTGATTCTTCTTCAATAACTTAGTCATCAGAGCAGCTATCATAGAGAATCCCTCGACGAATCTCCTATAATATTCGGCCAAACCCAGAAAACTCCTTACCTCTGTCACTGTCTTGGGTGCAGGCCAACTTACCACTGCTTCAACCTTCCTTAGATCAACATGTACCCCATCTTTTGAAATCATATGTCCAAGGAATATCACCTCATGAAGCCAAAATTCACATTTGCTGAATTGGGCATAAAGCTCTTTCTCCCTCAATGTCTGCAACACAATCCTGAGATGCTCCTCATGTTCCCTTTCACTCTAGGAATACACTAGAATGTCATCGATAAACACTATGACAAACTGATCCAGATACTCCTTGAAGACCCTATTCATAAGATCCATAAAAGCAGTTGGAGCATTGGTTAATCCAAAAGGCATGACTAAGAACTCATAATGTCCATACCGTGTTCTGAAGGCGGTCTTGCTTACATCAGACTCCTTGATTCTGAGCTGATGATAGCCCGACCTGAGATCAATCTTTGAAAAGACCCTTGCTCCCTGAAACTGGTCAAACAAATCATCAATCTGAGGCAGAGGATACTTATTCTTAATAGTCACCTTGTTAAGTTTCTGATAATCAATGCACATGCGCCATGTTCCATCCTTCTTCTTAACAAAAAGAACCGGTGCTCCCCACGGTGACGAACTAGGCCTTATAAACCCCTTCTCTAGTAGTTCTTCCAGCTGTTCCTTAAGCTCCTTCAGCTCCACTGGAGCCATTCTATAGGGTGGTATAGAAATAGGTACGGTTTCGGGAATCAAGTCAATGGCAAACTCGATTTCCCTCACCGGAGGCAAACCAGGTAAGTCCTTTAGGAACACATCTGGAAACTCCCTCACAATTTGAAAATCTTCTAACTTCCCTTCCTTCCCATCAGTGTCCACAACATGTGCTAAGAAGGCTTCACACCCATTTCCCATCATCCTGTCAACTAATAAAGCAGAAATGATTCTTGGTGATGGTGTTTTCCTGTCTCCTCTGAAAATCACCCTCTCACCATTACCCATGTCAAATTCCACCTCCTTAACTCTACAATCTAACTTTGCATGATACTTCTCCATAACATCCATTCCCAGTATGACATTTAGCCCCTTTAACTCTAGGGGTAGCAAGTCCACCACCAGTCGAGTACTCTCGATAAAAAAACCCACAATCACATGCCTCCCTAGATGAGTACTAACCAGTAAAGGACTATTGAAAGGCACTGAATTCACACCATGCAAAATCATACTTGCAGAATCAAAGGAATGCGTGGAGCCAGAATCAATCAATACATATACAACAGAATTAAATAAGTGAGCCATACTCATAACCACTTCAGGTGCGGCTGCAGCTTCCTCTCTAGTCATAGCAAATACTCTGACTTATGCCTGACCCCTTGGTCTCCCAGGAGGAAAAGTCTTCTTTGTAGTTCCGAAGCTACCCACCTCTGTAATTGGTTTAGTTCCCCCGGTTTCTGCTCTCCTTAGGGCTTGCACTTGGAACCCCTCTTGCTTTGTTACTTGGGGACAGTCTTTGATCAAGTGTCCCTTCTCTCCGCATCGAAAACATGCTCCCAGTAGCTTGAAACACTCTCCCCTGTGAAGCTTACCACAATGCTCACATTGTGGGTTCAGGTTTTTGCTCCTCTCCAGCCTGCTATTGCCCACAGTAGTAGAGGCTTGCACCGAGATTGCTCTTGCCTGCTTGTTCTTGATAGGACCACTGCTTCCCACTTCACTCTGAGCATCAAAACTCCTCGTACTCCTCTCATGCCTTGGAGTACTCATCCCCTTTTTAGAAGGCTGCTCCCTGTTTTTCCTCTTTCTGCTCACTTCATTTCTGATATTCTCTAGCTTTTCAGCCTGGAGTGTAGTATCAACCAACTGCTGATAGTCACAGAAATTATGGATCAGGACTTTCTTCTTGATCCCTAAATGCAATCCTCCCTCAAACTTGCAGCACTTATCCTCCTCATTAGCAACAATGTTAGTCGCATACCGGGAAAGCTGGGTGAACTTTATCTTATACTCACTCACACTCATGTCCCTCTGTGTGAGATTCAGAAATTTCCTGGCTTTCTCTTGGATATACACCCTGGAGAGATACTTCTTCCTAAAAACTTCCACAAAATCTCTCCATGTCAGTACCGGAGGCATAACTTGGCTATGGGACACTGATTTCCACCATTGGAGTGCATCCCACTGTAGCAGGCTAACTGCATAGTCCAGTTTCTCCGCATCATTGCACTTCAACTGAGTTAGGACCCTCTCTGTCCTCTTCAGCCATGCTTCAAACTCTTCAGGATTGGTGGTTCCATTAAAATCCACCACTCTGTACTTGCAGAGCTTATCATACTGTACACTCCTATCAACTAGGGTTGTCACTGGAACTTGTGATCCTTGGCCCATGGCATAAGTGAAAGCTTGGGCGAAGGCTTGAAAGAACTGCGAATCCATAGGGTTCACTTGAGGCATAGGAGGAGGAGGTGGTGGCACTTCGCGTTGCACACTAGGTGCCTCAGAGTCAGGAGCAAAAAGTGTCCCTGTGTCTTGTGGGACATAAGATTCATCTGTGCTCCCTTGGCGAGAGCCAGATTGAGCTAGAGCTCCCCGAGTTCTCCTTCGAGGCAGCATTTTTCACTCCTTCAATAGAAAACATTGAAAATCTTTAGTTTATGCAAAACCAATTTTAAAGTATGTCAAACAGTCCAAACCGTATAAAACAATTTCGAATCATGAGAAGCAAATTAAAACTTTCATGTCTTAAGCTTACCCATTTCATACTTAGGATACTTCAAAACCTAGTCCCAGATTTGAACCCAAACCTAGTTCGCTCTGATACCATAACACGTTGGAACCCCATTTCCGGAGCCCAACATCCGGAGTCCTAAACGTTGAGCTTATTACCCTGTTGGGTCATAACTAACATTTCCTAAAGGTGGTGTGCCCACATCAGTAAAACACCAAAATCTCAACTTGACCTCATCAAAGAAATCGTAGCTCTAAGTCTTTAATTTGCGTTGAAACAAGAATCATCTCAATCGGAGTTTTACATCTCAAGATATACTTAATGAGCTAAAACGTGATCATACCCCAAGCATGCTCTCCCAACCGACCTCTCACTTATTCTAATGCAACTTTCTCAAAAACACTCCAAAAGACACAAATTTCCATGGAGAGATAGTACAGGAAGTGAGGAATCTGTTGCTTTAAGAATCACTTCATTTGGGGGTCGGATGTGGAAGTTATACCCGAAAGAATCGAACATGTTTATACCATCAATCAATTTTTACCTATCTTGGAACAAATGCCATAACTTTTGTTGCAGATTTCAGATCGACTTCATTTTTGTCTTGTTTGAAAGAGGACTTCACGATCTACAACTCTCATGAAGACCATGAAGACAGATTCTATCGTCTAAAGGTTAGAAAGTGGAACAGATGAAATGACGTCATTTTTTAGACGATGTGACATCATCAGACAATACAACGTTGGGAAAATTGCCATAACTTTCCCTACAAATATCAGATTAAGGTGTTCTATATATGGTTGGAAATAGAACTTCAAGATCTATAACTTTCATGCAGATTTTAAAGACCAATTCCATCATCTAAAGGGTAGAAAATGAAACATAAGATATGACGCCATTTTTGAGACTATGTGACGTCATCAGACGATACAAAGTTGGGAAAATTACCATAACTTTCCCAACGGATATTGGAGTAAGGTTTTCTTTATATGGTTTGAAAGAGGACTTAATGATCTACAACTTTCATGAAGATTTCAAAGACCAATTCCATCATCTGAAGGGTAGAAAATGGAACGGACGATGACAATGAATAGTAACTGAGACGATAGGAATGAACAGTAACTGAGACGGTCAAACTAAGACGGTGCTGACGTCATACTAAGACGATGATGACGTCATTTTGAGACGGAAGCAAAATTGAGACGATACTGATGTCATACTAAGACGATGATGACGTCATTTTGAAATGGAAGCAAAACTAAGATGGAGCAATAAAAAGGGCATAACTATCAGCTCAGATGTCCAAAATTTTCATACTATATACTGTTGGAAAGATAAATGAAAGGTCTCCAACTTTCTAGAAGATAACTTTGCCTAAATCAGCCCAGATCGACCCAGAAACTTCCTTGAACTCAGTACATGAATTCCCCCCGCCTCTCCTTATGAAACCTTACGAATCATAGGAAAGAACAAAATCATATACCAAAAGCATCAAAAGATCGTAGTTTTTACAAAGCTTTAGCGGGCATTTCAAGCCCCAAAACATCAATGTTTCAAAAATCTCAAATACAAAAGATACTTGTACAATGAACTACTCAAAATGCAACTAAAGCCTTGGTTTCAAGAGTAGCTTAAAATACAACATTTCAAAAGTGGAGTGATGCCCTTGGCCCTTGACTACTCAGTCTCTTACTCTTCACCTGCTTGTGGAGAGGAAAGTGGGGGTGAACTTGAAGCCCGTGGGCAATAATTTTACAATCAATAACAAGCAAAATCATTGCAAAAATCATTTTGATTTTAAAACTCACATGAATGCACAACATAAGTACATCACTATTTTCAACATATCACAAACACAATCGCACATCAAAATTGGCTCGAGTGGATCCAGAACAGAACATACTACGCATTTTCAGATAATGGTCTTGCGCTACCGTGAACTTATGGAAGTCTATAAAGGAGCTCCATGCCACCAGCGGGCAGGTGGAAAAAGCCTTTTTTTCTTGTCAAAGTGCACTTGACTTAACTTAGGGGATCACCAAAAACCCACACAACATGTATTTCCTGACTTGTCAAAAATATTGCCCACAAGGGCATATTTCAAAAACTTCTTTTCTTAAGCTTCATACCCTTCTAAAAAAAATCACTTTCATGTTACATACTATGCAGCACATTTTCAAAGTACCCAAAGAACAATGAATGCACATTTAGAAGTAGTCGAAACTCATTTATTTCCACTTTTTGAAAGGAGTATTAATGGCCTATTACTAAATCATAAAAATGTAACCCACCTTGAAGTCCTTGATTATGGATTGTTCAAAAATGCCTCTCCTCTTACTCCTCTTGCCCTTCTTGATTTTCTTCAACATTTACAAAAAAATCCCAAAATCAATAGAATTCAAATTGAAAAACCTAAAGGACCAAATGCATAAAATTGATCCTAGAATACTTATACCCATACATTTACTAAGCTCTTGAAACCAAAACCTTTCCAAAAATCCAAAGGCTTAAAAACAACTTACCTTAAAATCTTCACCAAATGAAGAAATGTTTGGTTCAAAAGAAAGCTCCTATCTTCCTCTACCTTTTTCCCTTCTTATACCACACCTAAATCTCTTTAGAAGGCTTAGAAAAGATGAAACCCTAACTCAACTCTCTTCTTTCTTCTCAACCACCGAAACCTCTCTTCTTTCTCTCTTCAATTTCGTTTTTCTCTCTCTTACAAAAGTAAGACACTCCATTTCCTTCTCTTTTACACCATTAATGATTACATAAAGTCCCTTTTGCCCTTACTTTAGTGCCTTATGGTTTTCAAACTCAAGTGACTTGCAAAAATTGGCCTTGCAATCTCCCACTACTCTAATAGTTCAAAACCCTTAGCCCACATGTCATATTATCCAACCCATACTAATATGTTAATCAATTCCAGCATAAATAATCTAGCCAAACCCCAAAACTTCTCTCATCATGCTTATAATAAAAAAAATTCAGGGGCCAACAATTAACTATAATGATATTTAGTTAATTTAAAAAATATAATATATTATATGATAATTATTACACACAATAGTATAATTACAAAAATTAGAAACATGATAATAAAATCAAACATATTTTTGTTTTCAATTTTTTATTAGAAATCTCAACCAAACAGGTTTTTGTTTTTTTAGGAAAAAAATAGAAACAAAAACAGGAAACAGAAATTGAAAAAAACAACAAAAAAATAGAAGTAGAGCCAAACAGCCCCTAAGTTTTTTTTAATATGCATTCAACCTATCTGAAGCTAGTGCCTTATTAAAGTTAAGGTTAAAAAGTGCCTCTGTTATCCCCTCCTTTGAGAAAGTCTTTGTAAATGAATCAACTTGAGCTGAATTGATAAAATAAAGAATGAGAGATTGAATATCCATAAATGTTGGATGGTAAAACTTGAATTGCCTAATATCCACTCAAAATAGTGACTTGCGTGAGCTAAAAGTTGAACTTGATCCATATAAAAAGCCTTTGATTGGTCTTTGAAAAGGCTAATTCTACTAATGTTCACCCTTATGGTAATTGCATTATGAAAAAATTTGGAATTCTTATATTATCATGCAACAAAGAACACGACATTGTCCCTATATTTTATTAGAGCTTCCTTTTTATCGTTAATATTTCTCTTGTGAAGTTGTTTTAATTTTTGTTTGATGGCTTGTAGTTTTTTTTGATACACTTGAAGGAATCCAGTCTATTTACCTTATTATTGATACCTCTATGATTTCCTCCTCAGAGCTAAGAACATTGACTAAGAAATTGAAGAATTTGGAAAGGATAATTCATTGGGGATGAGTTCAAATGCAGGTGGACCTTTATATGAGAGTGAAATGAAAAAAGGGGATATTGAAGTCAGCCCTGCTATTATCAAAAGTTGCAAGCCATAAGGAGCTAACTAAGGCACGATATTATTTCTTTCTAGTGTGTCATTTATCAAACTACTTATTGCTCCAAGTGAAGAGTTGACCATTATATTGGAGATCAGACATATCATATTGAGTAATGAAGTTCCTAAAGTTTACATTATGAAATTTCTTGGACATTATCATAACTTCTGATTCATAAATAAATAAGTTGATGTTGAAGTCACTTACCACTAACCAAGGAGAAGTTGTGGAGGAAGCCATTTTGATTAAGTCATTCGAGTGATTTTTACAACTAAAGTTGGAATGATATATAAATGTGGCCTCTATCTATGTCTTAAAAGTAATGAAATTCATTTTAATATGAATAAATTAATTAGATAAAAATGATGAGCCACAGAAACAAGATTAGGGCGATAATAAATCACATTTCTACCATATTGGTGAGCTGTGATTTGAGATAAGTTGCCACTCCTTAAGTAGGAACTAAGGTTCTTTTCCATTTTGCTAATTTTGAGCTTGGTCTATAAGAGACCTAGTAAAGTAAGCCTTTTTTTATTTATCTAATTTCCAATTATTCTTTGTTTTTAGATTTTTTTTGGAGCATCTAACATTATAAGCTATGATCAATGAGAAAAGCTAGAGGATATGAGGCCATTTTTCTTTAGCTTATGCCCTGGCTTCTTCTAGGTGATAATAGAGAATTCTACCTCCATGATAGGGGAAGAGAGTAAGAGTAAATTTCAATATCAAATTTAGGGTATTAGCAAAAAAAAAAAAAGGTGGAGAAGGCCTTATTAGTTGACTAAGAGTTAACATTTAATAAGGTTGTTGCACATGTATTATCTTGTTTCATGCAAGGTGTTAATAAGGGGATAAGAAGTCCCTTTAAATTTGGGATAGGAAGAACCTAGCATTGGTAAAACCAAATTTATAGGCATTATAAGGGTATAAAGGGACTGAATCTTAGGGTTGATCTACTTTACAGGGAGTTGGAATATTAACTCCTTGTAGCTCATCTGAGAAAATATGATGAAACCTCCTACCTGTAGCCCTTCATTCTTGAATAACACCTTATGTTGTTGGCCTCCATTAATAGCTAATTAGAATATTGACAAAAATATTCATCATATATCATTAGCATGATAGTTTTTAATAATGGTATGAAAATGCATATATTTTGAAAGTTTTGTACCTTTGCCTTCATTAGGAAAAATTTTTAAGCTCAACTTAATAAATAACTTTTATGCAACATTTCTTTAAACTCCTTCCTTCAAACAAAAATTTTCTTTCTCACCAAGTATTTAAGAAATGCACATGTCTCACCTTTGTGTTAGGTATATTATTTGCCTATCGATTTAGAATTCACTTGATTTTCTTCACAAAATTAAAAAACTTAATCCAATACATTTATTTAAAAATTGAAATAACACATATACTCAGTTTCATATACACACACGTGCATATATAATTTTATCATTTTTGGTACAACGGAAAAGCACACTTTTATATAAAAGTGGAGAGTACAGAAAGAGATGTAGGAGAATAGCTCCGTTAAAAGAGGAAAAAAACCGCCGATAAATCAGTCAAATAAAGCATATAAATGTTTTATATAATTTTTAAGTTATTCAGATTAATGTTATTTCTAATTTCATTATTTTAGTTATTAGATATTTTTTATTTCAATCATTATATTTCAATAATCATTTTATATTGGAACTTTTACTAAGAAATCTTATGTTGTTACCAAAATTCGAGTAGAATATGCAACTAAAAATAACATCTCAAGTGGTTTTATCAACATATGTAACTGAAAATAAAGTGGATGTTAGATGAGATTTCCATTAATAAATGCTAATGAAATTTGTTATATAAAGTTATTATCAAATTTATAGTAATTAAAATGTTGAAACCAATGATTAGAAAACCTAACTAGTTTATGAATTCAATTGTAAAAACTTTAAACCGTTCAACTTTTCAGTTCAGTTTTTAAATTTTCGGTTTGATTTATTTTAATAACTTTTGTTGTTAAAAACTAATAAATTTATTAGTTAATTGGTCAATTTTTATTAATTAATAAGTTCTTATAAATTTTAATTAATTAATTAATTTGCGTCAATCAAATAATCTTCTTTTTTATTTAAACTAAGAGCAATTTTTTTGAATCATATTTTAAAATTTATTTAATCTTTAATAAGTTTTATAACAATCTAATACTAATTGAATTTTTTAAAAATTTAACTCTTAAAACTCTTATTTCATCCCTTTATCTTCAGATTCAGGTTGAAATAAAGAATAAAACTGAACAAATGTTGTCCCTGACTTATTACAAAGTAATTTTTGTTGTCAGGCTGTATAACATGTAGGTAAAGCTGAGCGATAAATGGGAAAACAAACACGCAACACACAATTAATACTCCCCCTCCACTTAAACATCACATTATTCCTAATGTGACCTAAAAAAGTAAAAGAGGGGTTTAAAACAAAGGAGAAAATTTAACATGAACGAGGACAAACATTAAAGACTAAAAGAAATTAAACTGCATACAGTACGAACAATAAAAAAACAGGGAAAGAAATATGATACGAAAGTGTGGTGCTAGCTGTATCGATGCAGTGTGGAACATGGCAATAAGCATGGCGTCTGAAATTGAGGAGTGGAGACAGCTGCGAGGAAGACAAATAGAAGTTATTGAAGAAAAGGCTTGTGCACACAAAGCAAATAGAATATGTCGGGTTTCACTAAAAGAAATAACAAACAACTAAATTGAAAGACAAAACAGAAATGATATGGGTTGCCTCCCATTTAGTGCCTTTTTAATATCTTTTAGTTGTACACCTTGACCGTTACACTCAAGGTGGATCGTCCAAAGTGATCGATTCCACTGTTGCCTTCTCTTTATAGGTCTTCTTCTCCGAAAATTTTCCAAACTCTCCTACAATTGCATTATCTAACAATTAGCAGCACTTATTAATCTCCCTCACCATGCTCAGCTTCTTTTCTTCTTCATTTTCTTTCTCACCACTTTTCTTTTCTTTTTCTTTTTCGTTTTTAATTTTCAAGCAAAATTTACGTGACCTTGGTGTTTTTATGCAAAATCACAAAATAACCCAATTAATATTCATGCAATATTCACACCATTTTCACTCAATTGATCTCACATTTGGATCAAAACACAAGGATTTGTAGCTCAAAATTAAGATATGAAGGCAATTAAAAGCAATATAAATTAGACACAATAGAAACTAGCCTAAAACACACTAAAACCAAGACCTGACAGTTTACCGTTAACAGTAAACATGTCTTTCGTAGATCCACAACCTCCCCTAGCCTCCTTCGACAATTGAGGAGTTCCCTCCCTTACCATCCTCTCCTACTCCTCCCCTAAACCATCCTACACCCGATCATTGTCTCCTTCTTCAAAAAAGTTAGAGAAATCCACTTGGAGTTGAGTAGCTAGAGATTATGATATGTTTGGAAAGCCGCATTTTATAGCTAGAGTTAGTGGCGGTCATGTGTCTTCACTTGAGATAGTGTTACAAGAGTTGTCAAGTGGAAGTCGTCCTTGGTATGATAATTCTTGGATAAAAGGATGGCCTACCCAACGGTGTAAGATTAGGATGAAGTAAGCTGAAAAATATGGGACTCCAAGCTACTTTGATAACAGAAAATGAGCTATTCATCTTTCATTTTTCATTTGAGGAAATGGCGAACAAGGTAGTGGACATGGGCCCTTGGCACATACAAGGTAAACCTATATTTTTAAGGAAGTGGAAAATTAGATTTAAACTAGATAGATATGGATTAAAACTATACCGATGTGGGTTAACATGCACAAAGTACCCCTTGAATATTGATCCTCGAGGGGGCTGAGTTACTTAGTAAGTTACATTGGCAATCCTCTAACAATAGATGAGAATACTGCACACATTAAAAGGGTTTGGTATGCTAGAGTTTGTATTGAGGTTGAGCATAGAAAAATCATGCCCAAAAGCATTCCAATTATGAGATACAACAGTAACGGTGAACTAATGAAAGATAAGGTCCTATTATCTTACCCTTAGAAACCTTGAAGGAAAAACCAAAGTATAGGTTCCTAAACAAATCCATAAGGAAGAAGAGAGCAAGAAGATGATAGTTCCAGATGCTCCAGAGGATTTAGAAAGTGCCCAAAAAGTTGATGAACCACAAGAAAACAATGAAGTTACACGACAACAGATTTCTAAGCAAGTTGATAAGGTGCAAGCAACTGCTAGACCTTTAGACAAACAGAACTGAATATGCATTTTTATAAATGTATGATATAACATGCATGTTCAATGACATATGACTGGGTATACTTCTGTAATAAACCGATGCAAAGATCAATTGTACTCCAAATGTGTCAAAATTCATACACTCATTAACTATTCCAGCTTTCTTTTCAACACAAACTTTCGGGTCTACTGTACATGATCATTATGACAAGGAAAATGGTGTATTTCTGTAACACTTTCTTCTAGACAATTGTTCCCCTGTGTCTTAAGTTTCTAATGACACCAAAATCATACAATTTCGTTCATTATTCTATGAGTTATGCTCAAAATACTATAGATTGAGTAAATTTGAAATTTGGCTAGGGCATGATCAGGCATTCAAGTTGTACAACTCATATCTCTCAATTTCAATATCCAAAAATTACAAACTATATACCAATTAAAAGATAAGAGAATAAGCTACAACTTTTTGTGAAGATACCTTTTTCTGATTCAGCCTACATCAATACAGTTTATTTGATAACAACAGGATATGATTTTTGTCACGGGTAGTGTTATAGCCTAAGCCAAGACTCAATTTCAAACTAAATTTCAAGACCATTAAGGACAGTATTCAAATTCAATTTCTTCTTAAAAATTGTAGAAAATGTCTCTAGTTCAATTTAAATCAAGAATAATCTCATTTGGAGGTCTATTGATTAAGATACGATCAAAATACCGAAGCATATTCAGTGAAAATATTTCAGTTCATAATATTCAGCAGACTTCCTCACTTTCATCCAATCAATCTTTTTCAAATTAATTCAGATGGCTCTAAATTTTTATGGAAGTAACGAACAATATGTTAAGAGTTTGTTGGTTCAAATACCATATTATTTGGAGGTCGGAAGACAAAGTTATGACCATAAGTATTAAAGCTGTTCAGTTTAGAAAATCTTTGGGTGCACAATCGTGCACTCCATTAGTTTCCAGACTTTGCAACACTTCTTCCTTCTTCTTCCTCTCTTCTATTATGTAATCCATTATTTTTAAACACCATTTCTTTCTAACTTATACTCTCCCACATATTCTACTTCCATTTACATTCAGCTCACTATCAAGACATCTCAAATTTTAAGATGAAACACAAACATAAAAACAAAAATCATATACGTATTTCATCATGTTCTGCTTTCTCTCACTACTGCATTTTTTGTTCCATTTTCTCTCACTACTGCATTTTTATGTCTTCTGCACTATATCCAGATTTAATTTCACTCAAACAAAAACACAGAACCTCATTTTAGTTTTCTGCACTTGTCTAAATCTCATTAAACTTCAACTCTCACAATCTTAGAAACAATTTCTGCACAATGTCCATTTCACATCATTTTCATATAATTCATTTTTAACATCACCAAAGCTACGCTTCATGCATGAATTCACTCCCAACACTAAAACATCATCAAAATTCATGTACAATAACCAGAAAATTGAAAGCTCACTTACTTGAATTCAACAAAATTTTCCATATTAAAAACAAGACAACGTGGGTTCTTAATTTACTGCCACATTTCACCTTTGCATATGAGGCATTTGTCAATACCTAAGACTGTCACATGTCACAATGCCATTTGTCTATTTTCCTAGTCCAAAATACCTCAAAATTTTGAAAATTCTTTCAAATTCACCAAAAATTTTGAAATAATCATAATACTCTCCAAATAAATTTTCAACACAAACAATCCATAATTCACATTTTAATCGCATTTATATATCAATTAGACCAGGAAAATGTCAATGAATCTATGCATAGTTATTTTAATGAGCCAAAAGTAAATATTCACATGTTATGTCATATGATGCATGACATGCACTTCTAATTTCTCAGCATACACTATTCCGAGGTCCTAGCCCCTAACATAGGATATTGGGACGGTACAAAAGAACTTCCAGCAGTCTTGGTATTTTTACAGCTTCATAGTTTGTAACATTTTCGATGGAAAGACGTTTGTTTTGTTGGTGACTTTTAAACTGCTTTGCATGAGATGTTCCAGTGACGATATTGAAGCTTCACTGCAGATTCTTTTGATAGACAACTTTTCATTCTTTCATTAATGAAGTTACATTGTTAAAGAAGTTGTTTTCTTTCTCAAATGTCTTTGTTTATGTTTGTTGTTATTTCAATCACTTGAGTTATTTTATTTTTATCCTTATTATCAAATAATGTTGAGAAAATCCTCTGTTGAGGTTATTACGAGGCGATCGTACTATTGAGTATGATTTACTTTTATGGTTAGTGAAGACGAGTGATAGCGTCAAAGGTTGGGTGAGTCGGCTCTGTAATGTCTTGAGTAAAACTGTTGTTGTATCACAGGTGAAAGTAATTAAGCTGGGTGAGGGCCCCACAGATGTAAGCAAGGTGTGCCGAACTGCATTACTAAATCTTGAGTATTGATTTGTTTATTTTGCACTTAATTTTTTATTTTCGATTGTGCTAGAAACAACCGCGGCCGAATTAGAAATTTTGCAAAACTACTACATCCTTTCAGAATTTCACATATAATTCTCAACTAAAGAAGAAATCAAGAGTCCAGTGGATGCAACAAAGAGATAGAAATACCACGTATTTCTATAATGTGATTAAGCGTAGGAGAAATATAAACAAATTAGTATCCCTTGATGATAATGGCAGATTGATTCATGATTAAGAAGAGTTGAAAGAGGTAGCAAGGAGACACTTCAAACGGATAAATGGGGTGACTACACACTCATCTAATCTTCTTGACATTTTGCTCAATAGATTGGCAGGTTCTATAAGCCATGATCAACATTCTAAAATGCTTAAAGAAGTTACCTCTGAAGAGATAAGAGAAGTAGTGTTTTCATTCCACCCTGATAAGGCCCCGAGACGAGATGGCTTTAATATAAGGTTCTTCCAAGAGAAATGGACTATCGTACAAACTCCAGTAGTAAGGGGTCTAAGAGTTTTTCAAAACTGGTAGACTGTTCACTGAAATGAATAAGACTAACTTAATCTTGGTTCCCAAAATCCCTAATCCTAAATGCTTAAATAATTATAGGCCTATTACATGTTGTAATATGATATACAAGAATTGAAAAAGTTCTTGCCAACTGGTTGAAAGTTACCTTACCTGGCTTAATCAATTCAAGTCAGGGTGCTTATGTCCTGGGAAGAAGCACGGGTGATAACATCCTGTTAGCTCATGAACTGTTCAAGGGTTACAAATCAAAGGAACATATCTGGAGTTGTGCAATTAAGATTGATTTCACTAAAGCTTATAATACCATTGAATGGAGATTTCTAATCAACTCTATGCAAGATTTTGGATATCCATATGAATTCATCAAATGGATTCACTCTTGTATAACATCTATTTCTTACTCAGTATTGATGAATGGAGAACCTTCTCAACTTTACACAGTCACTAAATCACAGCACTAGCGATCGGTAGCATTCTATCACAGTCTTATCGCTCGGTGTCATCAAATCACAGTATTAACAATCGGTATGATCACGTCACAGTATTAACGATTGGTATTATCGATCAGTATGCGCACATCACAGTCTTAATGATCGGTATCCTTAGATCACAG
>JANITX010153585.1:0-16786 GCA_027564395.1 Erythroxylum ulei
AAGTGTTTAGGCCTTAGAATAAGTGAATTTGGGAAGATTATAAGTGTTTATGGAGTTAGGAAGGATGTTGGAAGCTTTGGAGAGGCATTGGAGGACTTTGGGGAGCCCCAATGTCTGTTAAACGGACCTTCTCGAGTGTAAAAACACTCCTTGGCCAGTCTATGTCTGTTAAACGGACATGGATGTCCGTTTAACGGACATTCTCAGGTCATTTTGGCCTCCAAATCCCGATAAATGTCCGTTAAACGGACATGCATGACATTTACGGGAACGATTGTGTTTTTTTACCTTTTTCGAGGCAGAATCTGATTTTGTGGTCTTCATGAAAGTTGTAGGTCTAGATATATTCTTTCTAATGGTATAAAAACGAACTCAATCAGAAATCTAGATTGAAAGTTATGGTGATCGAGCCAAGATAGGTTCAAATCGATTTCGGGTATGAACATGGTCTATTCTTTTAGGCATAACTCCCTCATCCGACCTCCAATTGAGGTGATTCTTGGACCAATAGATTCCTAAGACATGTATATTTCTCCCCATAAAAATATGTACCATTTGGAGTTGTATCGAGAGAGTTTGTATTGGAACAGGTGAAGGGTCGGGTTGAAGAGCATAATTGGAGTATGTACACTCTTAGGTTTTTTAAGTATATCTTGAGTTATAGAACTCCGATTGAGGTGATTCTTTCTTCAAGGCAAATTAGAGGCTTAAAATTACAATTTCTATGAAGACTTCAACTTATGATTCTGATGATTGATTAGTGTGCGCTCACCACCATTGTGAAATGACAGCAAATGACCTTCAGGGTTTCAAGCACAAGGTTTTATGGTTCCGAAAGTTGGGCTCCAGAAACGGGGTCTAACACTTTTTCATTTCTTTACTTCATTAGCATCAAAATCATACTATAAACATTAAAATAGGAGTTTGGATCATATCACATTAACAACCCTAGCCATGGCCAAAAACTAATCTAATCATTTCCATGGTTTTTGTTTCATTATTTTATATTTAAGCTAACTTCCCAATGCTATTCATTAATCTTAAATCATCAAATGACAAAATAAAACACTTTAGGCAATATATCTCACCTTTGACCAAGTTTGACCAAGGCTTCACACGTTAGTTTTTCTTAATTTTCTTCTCCCAATTGCTTCCAATGTAATAAAACCTTGATATTACATCAAAAGAATCACACCATCAAAACCAAATCTAAACTATAATACAACAAACCCAATTTTTTCACCAAAACTAGTAAACGTACTTACCCATTTTCTTCTTCCTCTTACCTTGGATGGCTATGGAACCTTAATGGATGCTTGATTGGAGGTAGAAGTGTATGAAAAATGTATTGGATCACTTCTTCATGGTCATAGCTGAACCTCTCTTATCCTTTCTCTTTTCTTTTCTCTCTTCCTTCCTTTCTCTCATCAAAGGCCATTACTCACCTTTCTCTCTCCTCTTTTATTCTTTTTTTTTCCACTCTCACATGCACTCTCCATTCACTCTCACGACTATGTTAAAAGATGAAGCAAAATGATGCTTTTATACTCATTTAATGGATTACACATGTCACCTTCTTATTTGTCATCACTGATGACTCATCACACCCATGTACTAAAGACTCATCACACCCATTCAATTTTCTCATTAAGACCAAATTGCCTTTAATGAGTGCAAAAAGACCAAATTGCCTTTTAATGTATTTAATTCACCAACTAACTAAATTAAATCCCGAAAATATTTTACAACCGTCTTATCATCAAATTGACCTTGAAATACTCTAATTAGGATCAATACTTATTGATTGGACCCTTTTAAAAATTTCGAATGAGTTTAAAATCATCAATACCCATTATTTTCCAAAAAGGGCAATTTAACTCTATTCTTTCGGAACTCCCAAAATTCATCTGATTATGCTTATTTTCAATCCATCTCAGTATCATTAGACTCTAATACCTATTCTAGGTATTTTTCAAATTTTCGGAGTTGGGTCTCCAAAATTACTATTTAAGTGAAAATACTATTCACTCGGATTCACTAGTTATCCAAAAATACTATTCACTGAAATAATTCAAATTTCATTCACAAGTGTCACCTAAATCCTCAAAGCACGTTCTGGGGCTTTTAAAGCTCGTTCGTACTCATTTTGTAGCTTTTCAGAGCTTAAAAAAAATCGAGAAATTTCTGGTCAACTCTAGAACCATCTCTTGTTTATTTGTGATCTCCATTATAACCTCGATAATAAATTGAAACGCTTAAATTACTCTAATATGCCATAAATAAAGAATACTTTATAAAATGCATGTATAGCATAATACACAGTATAATAATCGAACTAGGATTTTACAGTGTGTGTGAACATTACAAGAATCATAAATAGCCTACATTGCTGTGTAAGTGGTCATGTACGTAGTAAGAGCGGCTGAAACTACTTCTTTACTCTTCTATACGCTTCTAGTGAGTTACACAGCCTTATACATGATTGTGTAAGTTGCAATAACTTTATTTCTTTCATTGTTTATCCCATGTTCACCCGAATTCATCTCCTTCATATTCCATAAAGGCAAATAAGATTGAATATTACTAGAACTACTCCAAGGAGATGTTTTTAGCTCCTTTTGGTTCTTGTTCCTCGAATTTGTACCCAAAACAAAATATAAACCAAATTAAGTTTCTTAATCACAAAAAAATATTAAACACTAAGCATTAAGGAGTAAATATATAGTCAATCAATCATTTATCAAATTCTCCCACACTTAGCTTTTAACCGTCCTCAGGAAAAACTAAAAATAAAAAACAAGAGCAAAACACTTCCACCTTTTACATATTTCTTAAAGAATAGATAGCCATAAGAAAAGAGGAATAACTTTTAAAACTGTGACAAGAATTAAACATTTATTGTTTTTAGTCATTATCAATCAATAACTATCCCTTCAAAAATTGAGCAATCTTGGGATAGACCTTGATAAGTTGTGTTTAAAAAAAGATAAATCTACACCATTCGTGATCATGACATTCCATGAATTTTTATATAATTTTAGTTCTCCACCATTAAAGATTCAGATGTATAATTATGACTCAAGGAACTTTTTAAGATTATAATGAGGCCAAAGTTTAAGGTGAGAAATATTTGGATTGTGTAGCTCATCCATCAAAGCTAGTGAAGCAGGAAAAACACTTAATGGAGTATCAAGTATAAAAATTAACATCCACTCATAAAGAAAAGGCTAATAAAGCTTAAAGGGCTTAAAAGTAAGATAATTGGGTAAACTATTTGGCTAATGTAGTTGGCAAAACAAAGAAAATCTATATAATTTCTATGTTAATGCATGTGATAAAAATATGGTCTCAAATAAAAAATCAAAGCAAGGTCAAGATGTACATATCATAAAGGTCGCACATGAACAAAAGATAATGAGAATAATATAGATGTGTCAATTTAAAAAGCTAAAAAAACTCACTAGGTTATGTTTACCCATTAGTCATTACTCTTCTAAAGAAAACATACATTGACCAATCACACGAGTAAAAATACATGCCTAAGTTATCATGAATTTTTCTAGTTAATTAATACTCTCTAATTATAATTATATAGTCCTATAAGCAATATAAAAAGAGAAAAAAAATTATTTTTATTTTCTTTTTAACATGTAAAAAAACTTTAAAACACCCATAAAGAATTTAAAACATACATTTCCCTACCTCTACACTTAGAACATACATTGACAATTGTTGTGGAGCATTTAACAAAAACAACAATTGTGAAAATTTAAAAGAAAAGGAACAAACTCCCCTTAGGTTGCCTCCCAAGCTACCTTTGTTTATTATTGTTCGCTTGACTCTATGTTTTCCTCATCATGTGATAAAATTTTGATCTCTAGACATCACAACTTCTGCTTTCTCCACTTGAAATTCTTTAAGATAAGGCATAAGTCGATGACCACTCACATTCAATGTCTCCCCTATTTTCAGACTCCAAATCTCTACTACACCATAGGGAGAGACATTAGTAATCACAAAAGAATCAACCCAATAAGGACGCAATTTATTTAGAAATAGTTTATATCTAGAGTAATAAAAAAGTACTTCTTGACCAATAATAAAGCTTTTCGTTGAGACATTGAAAGATTTGGTGTTCTATTTAGTTGAAACTGTTTATAGTTTATTTGCATACTTCTGCTCACAATCTTCTTGTATTGAAGGGTTAATCATATTAATCATAAAAATAGAATGGTCATTTTGGGGGTGCTTATTGAAATAAAAAATATTGAAATCCGTAACTTCCTTATCTACTACACAAAAATTGGCAAGAAATATAGCTCATTCACCTGCACGAGAACATCCTCAATCACCCCATCTAGGTAAGCGCCAATTATATGATAACACTAGTTTCTTTCAGTGTAAGCGCCAATTATATGATAACACTAGTTTCTTTCAATGAGCCTAGATTTAAAGAAGCATACATAGAACTAGGTATAACATTAATTAATGCTTGTAAATCTAATATGGCTTGTTTAATCATAGTGCTACCAATTTTATAAGCAATGGTAAACATGCCTGGGTCTTTACACTTATAAGATATTTTCCTTTTAAATACTGTAGAAACATTTTCACCCATTTTGATCATTTCATTACCTTTTACCTTCTACTTATTGGTACATAATTCTCTAAGGACATACCTTGACACTTGCTTGATTGCATGTAACAGTGGTATATTCATCTTAACCTTGTAAAAGGTCTTCTAGATCTCTTTATCATTATCCTTCTTGTTTGACTTTGTTAACCTGCTCAGGAAGGGTGGAGGGTTAGTTTAAATAATAATTGGGAATTCAACATTTACCTTTGAGTTAGATGATTTGTCCCTATCTCCTTCAAGCTCCTTCTCAATTTCTTCTTCACCAGCTATTCTTTGTGCATCCCTTTCAGGATCCTCAAGCTTCCTACTACTTCTTAAGGTGATTGCACTAACATTCTTCATATTCATCTTAGGTTGTAATGATAATTTTGCTCCTCTTTAGGCTTCTAAACATTTAATAGCAATTGCCATTTGACTCACCTGGTTATCCAAATTCTAAATGCTATACTTTATCTCCTAAAAATTAGTTTTGGTCTCCTGCAAAAACTACTGCATATCCTATTGGAATTGCAAAGTGTTAGTTGTATAAGACTTAACTATATCTTTTAATGGCATGCCTAAGGTAAAGGAGGAGGCTTGTGGTATAAGGTGGAATTGTTGTACACCCTGCGGCCTAACTGAGAATTAGTTTTGCTACTTATTCCCTTCATAACATAGGTTTCAGTGATCTCTCTAATTAGGTTTGATCTCTCCAACTTGAGTATAGGTCTGAAAATATGGTTTGTGTTGTTAAGCAAAATTTCCTTCTGTAGCATTGATGTACTATATGATTTCTTCTTGTAGAGTTGGACACCATCTGTTGGATGGTTCACATTTGCAAATATACCATAGGCTTTCACATGTGCTTGCCTTATAGTAATTTTTCTAACAAAAGATTTTTGTTCATCTAAACAATATTCTACGGATAAATTGTTTACTTTATTTACTTGAAGAACATCAATGTAAAAGCCAAATAATTGAATGTTTGCTTCCATAAGCTCAATTAAAATTTTGGCCTTAATGGGATTCCTTTCACACAGTGCTCCACCATTTGCTACACTACTAAACTCCTTTCGACAGACAATAATCCTTTGTAAAAATATTAGATAAGGATTTTTCTGTGATATTATGATGAGGGCAGCGGACGCATAACTTCTTGAAGCACTCCTAATTCTCGTAAAAGGATCCTTTATGATGTTACTTTATCGTACACATCTCTTTCCTTATTCTGGCTATCTTTGATGATAGAAAGTACTTTTCTAAAAATAGCCTTTTGATTTCAATCAATGTGCTCACACTCTTTATGGGAAGATTGAAAAGTTGATCTTTTGCTGCTTCTTTTAGTGAAAATGGGAAAGCTCTCAACATAATTTGCTCGTCCATCACCCCTAGATGTTTCATATTAAGACAGACCACATCGAACTCCTTGAGTTGCTTATGAGCATCCTCACCTAGAACATCATGAAAGTTAGGCAAAAGATGGATTAAGCTAGTATTAAACTCAAAATTAACATGTTCAACAAGATTAGAAAATGTAACACATAAGGGTATTTGAGTCAAATAAAGTGCAGCTAACTCTCTTGGAGTTTTTGGATTGACCATAGTTTCTTTAAATTCAATTCCTTGATGTATTCCTAGAGTTGCTCTAATTTTCCTTCGTAAGCTTCGCAATGTCCTTTCGATCTCTGGATCAAATTGTATAGGGTCTTGATGAGGCGATCTCGTTACTATCATACACAAACATTAAAAAAAAACATAAAAGATTAAGAAACAAATAAAAAAAACCAATTATAAACAAATATATATACAAAAAACCAATTAATATCAAAAATAAAAATTGAATCACTTCACTCCTTAACAACAACACCAATTTTTTTATGTGCATCAAACATACCAAAAAATAAAACCTAACTCTATATAACTAAATTTGTAGTAGTGGTAAGCAAGGATCGTATCCATAAAGAGTATGTTTAACTTTTGTAATGAATAAACCATTGTTTAGGATTGGGGGTTTGCTAGAATTCGATTAAGAAAATAAAATAAAATTAAACAATTGAAGGTAAATAAAATCAAACAGTACAAAATTGATAAAATTAACCAATGAGTTTGAAATCTAGATAGTGGTTTAATCTTAACCTTCATATAAATGTGCACAATCAATTATTATATTGTTCTCAAACCTCTCCATAAGACTATTAATCATAGATTAACAATAAGCTTTGTTAATCTAAATTTTTTTCTTAGGTTGTAACTAATTAAAGTAAGATCTTTAATTAGGTCTAGCTATCAAACAACCTAGAATTAGCTTCTAGATTTAGTGTGACAATTTGTTACAGGGTTAAGTTTGAGTTTAGCTAACTCTTAAGTAATGTCATGTAATGCGATCAATTATGCACAATTAATCCAAAAAAAACACTCCTTCTAGAAGTAAAGACTTCAACGTTACCAAAGGTTGTTGTGAAGAATAGATTAATTCCCCACTATAAAGAAACAAAAAACAACATTTGACAGGTTGTTTTTGTGGACAATAATACATGAAACACCAAAGAGAGAAAAACCAACGTTAATTGATTAGTCAAAGGGATATTTCAAAACTTTTGAAGTGATAATATATAACATAACATCAAACTAGTTTGAAGGGATTACATTTATAGATTTCCCATTAGACATTAACGTTTAAATGATAAAGTCCTTAACAGTTACAACCAGTTAGACAGTTTGCATATTAACTGTCTAAGTAATAAAACGACACACTAATACTACATTCAGTCACACCAAGCAAGACACAAAGTCCAAATGTCCTTGACGCCATGCCTAGCTTTATGCAACGAATCATGTCATGCCACATCATAAATATCATGAGCCATGCAACCAACGCACTATGTAACTTCTAAGGGTTGTTCCCTAATGAAGCTTCACTTTCCATTATATAATAATTACTTCTAGTCGTAATTACATATGGTTTGATGATTAGATAGGCCCCAAAGGAACAAAGGGATCGAAGGGACCTTACAAACCTCCCCCACCAAAGGGAGTCGATGTCCTCATCAGAAGATTGCCCAAATATTTCTTGATCACATCTTCAAATTTACATAAAGAAGTGTCTTTTTCCTATGTTGCATCTGTTGCATCTTTGCCCTTTCATTTCACAAGAAATTCAATCTGTCGATTTTTCTTGTGTTGTTCTGATTGTTGATGATCAAAAATCCTTTTGTCTTTATCGTCATATTGAACTTGCATATTTGGAGATGCAAGCTTCTATTTGCTCCTCTCTGGCTGCTTGTCATCATGATAAAACTTGCCCAAGTAACTCATATAGAACGTAGGATGAACTTTCAGCCTTTCTGGTAAGTTAAACTGATAAGCCACCTTACCAACTTTCTTGATAACCTCAAATAGACCACATATCTCGGAATGAGGCCTTTGTGAGCTGACTTTCCACTGATTTTCTTCCGTATTTGAGGTGTTAACTTTAGTAGCAACTTGTCACCCACAACAAAGTCTACTAGACTTGTTCGCATATTTTTCCATCCTTCGAACAACTTTTAGAAGGCTATCTTTTGCTTCATCCACTTACCCCCAAGCTGTTGTTTAGCGATCTCCAAAGGAGTTAGAGGCTGATGTCCCAAGATCACTTCAAATGGACTTTTTCTGGTTGTGAAAGATCGACGAAGATTGTAAGCGAACTATACATTGTCTAAAAGATTTAGCCAATTTTTCTAACTTGCACTCATATAGTATCGTAATTAATCCTCCAACAATGTGTTTATCCTCTCAGTCTGCCCATCAATTTGAGGATGATTAGCAATAAAAAATTTAAGTTCTGCCCCCATTATATTGAATAAGGTTGTCCAAACTTGACCTATAAATCATGGATCTCTATTGCTCACCACATCTCCTAGAACACCAAAGCTTTTAACAACATTTTGGTAAAACAAATCAGCCGCTATTTCTACTGTGCATGAGGATGGTGCAGCCATAAAAATAACATACTTAGAGAACCAATCAACCACAACCAACATTGAAGCTTTGCCATTTACCTTAGGAAATCCCACAACAAAATCCGTAGATGTTGACATCCATGGTTTCTCTAGAATGGGGAGTGGCTGGAATAGTCTTGCCTCTTTTCACCTCTCCACCTTATCTTGTTGACACACCAAACAAGTTTTGCAGTAAGTCTTAATATCATACTCCATCAGTGGCCAAACATAAGATTTGGATAGGAGTTCGATCATCCTTTCTCTACGGGGATGTTCAGCCCATAGAGAATCATATAACCCCTTTAGCAATTCTCTTCGTAATTAGCTGAAACTAGGTATATATAATCTGCCTCCTTTTGCCACAAGGAACCCATCATCAAGCCAATACCGTTTAGTGACCCCATCTTACGCTTTTTGCACCAATCGACAGTACACAATATCAAGCTTTCCCCTTGTCAAATTCTAACCATGAAATTTGTCTCAATTTTGGAAAACTTATAAAGTGCATCTACAATTTCCTTCCGACTAAGTACATCTACCCCTTGATTGCTTCATCCAAGTTTGTGATCCCAAACAAAGTCATATTCTGCCAAAAATTCCTGTCATTCAGCTTGCTTGGTCGATAGCTTTTTCTGCAATTTAAAGAAGGTATTCTCTATATTATTCGTTCTCACAACTAACTTAGGACTCAGCAAATACACATCACACCCTTAGGCAATGGACTACTGCTACCATTTCCTTCTCGTGTGCCAAGTATTTCTGTTCCATTTCATTCAATTTCTTACTTTTAAAAGCCACTGGATGCCCATCTTGAACCAACACACCCCCAACTACTTTATTAGATGTATTGGTGTGGACTTCAAAGGGAAGCTTACATTTAGGCAGTTGAAGAATTGGCTTTAAAGCTATTGCCTGTTTAAGCTTCTCAAATGCAGCCACTCAATGATCTGACCAGTCCCATTTCTTCTTCTTCTTGAGTAGATTCGTGAGTGTCACGTTCTTTAAGTACCCTTCGATAAACTAACGATACTAATTTGTTAAAACAAGAAAAGATTTTAACTCTTGCACCTTGTTCAGTGCTGGCCAATCCAAATTGCTTGCACCTTTCTTGAGTCCATCCTCACCTATTAGTTGCCTATTAAATGACCGAGGAACTTGATTCAGCCTTAGCAAATTCACATTTCTCCATTTTGATGTACAACTTATGTTTTCTCCAGCAATCCAACACCTTTCTATGTGAGAAACATGTTCTACCAAGCTACTACTATACACAACTTTATCATCCAGATATACCATAATAAAATCATCCAAGAATTCATACAATACATCATTCATTAAATTGCAGAACATCGCGGGAGCATTTGTTAAACCAAAAGGCATAACTAGATATTTACTTGGTTATTTACGTGGTAAGTGTCATGACATGGCACTTACCAAGCAATTAAACCTACGACACCCTTATGAAAGACCATCTTTCATCTTAGTCTTTCATTTTCCCTACTACTTGCTTTCTTCTTCTCTTCTTCTCTCACTCACGATATTCTCCCGACCCAACCATCAACATTGAGCTTTGCTAACACCTTCATCTAGCCACTCCAAATAATTACTTGTCTTCACTTTGCTGATGAAAGCCCAACCTTTTCCTCCTTAAAATGAGATGATCGTGTGATGTGGGAGGCTAGGGTTTCATGATTATTTTTGAAGAAGCTTTGAGCTAATCAAGTAAGTGTATTATTATTGATCTTCATGGCTTTATTAATGAAGCATATATGATGATAGTTAGTGGTAAATGATCATGATATTGGAGTAGAATGTGTGCAGAAATTTGATGAATATATGTATACGTTGATGTTCTGTTTTTAGTGTTCATGATCAATTATAGACTATAATTTATTTATATATGATATTGAGTTGAAATTTAGGTCAGGATGAGAAAGAAATGATATAGAGTTGATGAACTATGCATAAGATTGTTTGAATGTAACATATAGGAGTTGAAAATCTGGAAAAGTGAAAGAAAAATTTTTGGAGTATGTTAGCCGTAACGTTTTCATTGAACACACATCTATATTTTAGCCATATCTTAATCTGTAGATATCCAAATGGGATGATTTTAATTTTAAATTAAACTAGAGACATATGGCTATATTTTTCATGAAGGAATAGAATTTGAATTATGTCTCTAAGAGTTTCAAACTTGAAGTTAAGTATTGTGTGCTATCACGGTTTGGGAACAGTCTACAGTATTTTGAGTATAATTGCTGAATACTGAGCCAAACTACATGAAATTGGTGTCATTAGAACCTTAAAACATATGGGAACATTTGTTTAGAAGAATGTATTTCCTAAATACTTCATTTTATTTGTCAAAATGACCATGTAAGATTGACCCAAAAATCTGTTTTAAAAGAAAAGCTGCAATGATGCTTGAATAAAAGAGTGCGCAATCGTGCACAAGCACTTAGATTCAACAATTTTGTTATGGAGCTAGCTAGTTTTTAGGAAAGTATATGGAAAGCACTGAGATCTGATATTAGTGGTACTAAACATTATGTTTATATGAAGAAGATGCAGCTTATTAAGTAGGAGATGAAGCTATTATATAGTGTTAATATTGGCAACACACTTCACCTAGTCAAAAGTGCAAAGAAGGATTTGGAGAATATTTATCAGGCTATTTATAACAATCCTTATCAGCAAATTCTAAAGGTTAAAGAAATAGAAGCCTTGCACAATTACACTCAAGCTCTTCTTTTTGATTATTCCGTTATGACAAAGAGCTAGGGTGGGTTAGATGAAAGATGGAGATAGAAACACCTCAATATTTCACAAAGCCATTGTTTAAAGGAAAGCTACGAACAAAATTATTTCCTTCAAGAACAATAATACACTGCTTAACTCTCAAATCTAGCTTGTTTAAGGGGCCTATGATTGCTTTAGTGATCTAATGACCTACTGAAGCACATTATCCCAAGCAGATCCTTAAAGATTCCATTTCACCTTAAGAAGCAACCATATTATATAAGCTTGTTACACTTTAGGAGATTGAGGGAACAGTTGCCAATCTACACCCTCATAAGGCTCCAGGACCAAATGGCTTTATTGTCAATTTCTTTAGGAAAACTTGGTTACTCACTGGAAATCTGATTTCAGAAGTTGTCATGGAGTTTTTCAACAAAGGCTCTCTCCTTAAAGAAATCAATGGGAATTTTATAACCTTTGTGCCAAAGAATGGAGAACTGAACGGTTTCTCTAATTTTATACTTGTTACTTGTTACAATTCCATATACAAAATTCCCTTTAAATTATTACTCAAAGACTCGGGGGTATACTCCATAAACACATTAGTCTCACTCAAGGAGCTTACATACCTGGCAAAGTAATTGGAGGTAACATCCTTATTCTTTAAGAGCTCATTAGTTCTTACTCTAAGAAGAGAGGTAATCCCAATTGTTGCATTAAGATTGACCTCAGGAAGTTATATGACAATGCGAATTGGAGCTTCATCATCAATATATATATATCAAGCTATGGAATTCTTAGAAGTATTTATTCAATGGATTGATCAATGCACAAAGACTCCCACACATAGCATACTAGTGAATGGTCAACCTACCAAATTCTTCAAAAGTAGCAAAGGCATTAAACAAGGGGATCCATTATCTCTATATACCTTTGCTCTAGTCATGTAAGTACTCCACAAGATAATTGAAAGGGTTGTAGAAAGAAAAAGAAGTTTCAAATATCACTCCAAATGCATAAGCTTAAACTAACCAATCTTTGTTTTGAAAATGATCTAATTTTACTTTCTAAAGCAGATGTTATTTCTACCTTAATAGTGATGAAAGCACTAAAACTTTTCAAAGGGCATCTGGGTTATAGGTGAACTATGCTAAAAGCAACAATTATTGTAATTTCCTGCCTCCTAAAACAGTTAAGAGATTAAACTGTTAGATTGAGTCACATGAGTTATTTCATTTAAGAATTTATGAGGTGCATTTCATTCACATGCATAATATTTGTATACACATATGAATCATGATTTAGAAAATGTTGCAAGATAGTATATGCATTCAATTGACATATTCTGGGGTATGGAATGAAAATGAATGTGATATGAATGTGCATTCCTAATGTTTTGCATTTTGATTTACTAATAACATGAATTGATGGATTATAATTAATGAATTGGGAATTTATTGTTACAATTTAGTAATTGATGAGGTGATATGTGCATTTAGTCTAAGAAAAATGTTAAAGAGCAAGAAAAATTGATACATGGGAATTTAGGTTGATTAGGTCTATGAAATGGTGACGTGTGGCATTGGGAATAAGTGACAAATGACTCAGTTAAGTGAATGACAAGTGGCTTGAGTATAATTGCAACAAGTGGCCTTTAAGTTTGTGAGAAATGGCACTTTAGATTTGTGACATGTGGAGCAATAGAATGGTGACATGTGTAGCTTTACAAATGGTAACATATATAGCCTTACAATTGGTGACATGTGTGGCCTTACATGTAACATCTCATAGACCCTAGAATCACGAATTGAGTGTACTGTGAGAAATTAGAAGTACATTGCATGCTCATGCATCATTGTATATTCAAACTCATGTGAATATTTATTTTGATACATTAAAATAATTGTACATGCATTCATTGATATTTTCTGGGTATCATTGATTGATTAAAATGTGAATTGTGACTTATCTACGTTAAAAATTTATTTGGAGACTATTAGTATTATTTCAAAATTTTTGGTGAATTTTAGGAAATTTCTAAAAATTTGGGGTATTTTAGACTAGAGAAAAAATTAGAATATGGACCAATTATAGTGTGACACGTGGACTGATTAAATTGATGACAAATGACTTACATGCATGGTGATACGTGGCAATGAATTGTTAAGACACCAAGTCATGTGTTTTCGTAAGGAGAGAATTTTGCAACTCTCTTGTTATTGTTTGGAAAAGCACTGCTGATGAGTGTGTATGCTGGAAAATTAGGTTTCAAGGCATTTTGAAGACTTGGAGTTTAAACTAGTAAGTACCGTATGGTTTTCATGATTTGTGTAATGAATTATACATCACGTAGTTAATAGTTCAGTGTTTATAAATTAAAGATGCTTAATAGTTGAAACATGAGTGAGAATTTTGGGTGTGTCGGATTGCTTCTGTATATTTGATGATTAGTATGATATAAGATGGAGTTTAAGTGAATTTTGAGCTTGAAAAATCACTGAAACCGTGCTTAGGAAGAGTGCAGACACTTCATGCAAGTTGATTTATAAATATACTCTGTTTTTATTGTTGACATTTGCGAATATGATGAGTGTTTATAGAAATGAATTTAAATGATTTTAATGATAAGGAATGAGGATTTGATGAGGTTGTGATACAGAAATGATTTAAATGAAGTGTAAGAATTGATGAAGATGGAATAAAAAAGTGCAAAAAAGTTTGTAATTTGCGTGACTAATAAACGGTTTTTTATATTTAAGTTTGAATCTTGGATTTTTTATTTGTTACATGTTGTTGAGCTGTAAGGGGAGTAGTATAGATGATATATGTATGAGTTGGATAGTGTAAAAATGGGAAAATCTGGAAAAAAAAAATGGAAGAAGAAGAAAAAATGGGTTTTGGTGAAGAAGAAGAAGACATGCATTTTAGAGAGAGAGGTGAAGAGGAGTTGTACCAAAGGTTTACTATAGAAAGACTGTTTTGAACATATTTCACTCAGTTTGTTATAACTTTGTCTCCCGACCTCCAAATGACTTGAAAATTGAACCCATACACTCCTAAGACTTTTTTTTCCTCTCCATAAAAATTTAGAGCCATCTAAACTGATTTGAAAAGGTATTGATTGAATCAAAGTGAGGGTATGTACTGGAATATATAAACTGGAGATATTAAATTGAACATGCTTCGGTATTTTGATTATAACTTGATCCTTAGAGCTCAAAATGAGATGCTTTTTGATTCAAAATAAACTAGAAACATTTGGCTACAAATGTTAAAAAGAAATTGAATTTGAATTTGAATTCTATTCTTAAATTTCTTGTACTTTAGCTTGAAAGTGAGTCTTGGCTTAAGCTATAGTACTACCAGTGACATAAATCATGTCCTGTTGTTATTGAATAAACTATATTGATGTAGGTCGAATCAGATAAAAGTGTCTTCACAAAAGTTATAGCTTATTCTCTTAGCTTTCAATTGATATCAATTTTGTAATTTTTGGATATTTTAACTGAGAGATAGGGGTTGTACAACTTGAATGCTTGATCATGCTCTAGCCAAAATTTCAAATGTACTCATTTTGTGGTATTATGAGCATAACTCATAAAATAATGAACCAAATTGAATGATTTTGGTGTCATTAGAAACTTCAGACACAGAGAAACAATTTTCTAGAAAAGAGTGTTACAGAAATACATCATTTTCTTAATCTTATTGATTATGGAAAGTTGACCTTAATGGGATGCTTTCAGCAAAAGTTGGAATAGTGAATGAGTATGAATTTTGGCACTATTGGAGTACATCAATTTGTTACAAAAATATACCCAAGAATTTGTCATTGCACATTTATGATACATGATACATTTATACATATGTTTACTCAATTACATAAGCAGTACAGTAATATGAAATTATGTTAATGTATATAGGAGAGCAAGTAGTGCGACCACATCCTGATATTGCCGGAATGTCAAGGAAATAGGCTTCAGGGAGCAATTATGAGTAACCTAAGATGGTCTCACTTCAATTTGATATAATATTACTGAATTGAATTTGATATATGATGAATATGAACTGATTGTGTGCTGAATTCCGGACAATACATGTCCGAGGCGTTTGATGCATATGAATATCATTAGAAGTGCTACTTGTATGTGAATGAGATTGCCTAAATGATTTTTCAACTAAAAGTGACTGAATGTTATGACTAACTGTATTGACTGAGATAATGTAAATGAGAGTGATTGATTGTATTGAATGAATTGTGGCATGCTTTTCATTTCAATATATGTAATATAAATGCAGTTGTGACTGGTGTTGCTACTAACTGAGATTGCTACTGAAAAAAGCTTAAAGATCAAACATATGTGGTTAGAGCCTAAGGCTCACTATGATTAATGAGCTCGGTGATACGGGATACTAAAAAAGCACACAGTCACAATAATGTAAAAACGAATATGAGTCTCATACATATAGCATTCACATATGATTTGAATTCATTGAATGATTTGTAAAGCTGTAAGAATGTTATTTGTTTGAATACATGGTATTAAACCAATGATTATGTTTTGTTCAAGTGTAATGAAGTGATAGTTTGATTGTAATACAATTTGTTGGTGATAGAACTTGATGCTAATAAAGTTGATATGAGCTGTGTGACAATATGTTTATGATTGATTGTGTTTTATAACATGAGTGAACCACTGAGGATGGTTACTCTATTGAGTTCGCAAAACTCATCAAAATTGCACCGTTGATAATTTCAGGTTCGAGAGTGGGACGACCTAGCTTCTAAGACTCCATAGAAGCATATTTTGTGTAACTTTGACGATCAGATATGGCTCAAAGGTCGGTCAGCTGGGAATTGAAGACATAGTTTGTTAATCACCTTTGTGCATTCCTCATGTTTGTAGCATACTGTGTAGATTGAGTTGTTTATGCTCATACAACGATGTTGTATATATATGGATGATGTTGAACTTAAAGCTACAATGTACATTATAGTTATGATATAAAATGAGGAAATTTTGGATTTTAGCAAATGTGTGATTTGTGATTTTAATTACGATACTATATGATAAAGTGAAAGTGAGATAGTTAACACGTCATTTTTTCCAGGCATGTGCACATGTGATCGAAGGGCACACGTGCATATGTCAGATAGGAGTGGGGTGTTACACTATTCTTGATCTTTAATTAAGGATAGAGCAATTTACTTCCACTACTTGAGTATAACTTTGTAACGCTACCCTTTCTTTATTAGCAAGTCTTGACAAAGAGATTGTTAGGCCTAATTTAGATTAGCTTTTGCATTCAACACGTGTAAGGCCTAATTTAGCTTAACTTTTGCATTAAAAACTTCTATGTGTTATTATAGCATTTTTATTAAGCTTATTTAGATATCATTAATGGGCTTAAAGCTCTTGGGAGAATCTACAATAATCAAGACCATGTC
>JANITX010153645.1:0-16743 GCA_027564395.1 Erythroxylum ulei
GGAAAGAGCATTTTCTGCAATGAAGATAGTGAAAAATCGCTTGCGCAATCGAATGGGAGATTCTTGGATGAATGACTATTTGATCACATATATTGAGAAAGATATCTTCAATAGTATTGACAATGAGAAAATTTTATAGCGATATCAAAATACGAGGACTTGTAGGGAACAATTGTAATAGGTTATATGTAAGCAGCTCCAGACAATGATATAATTTTTGTTTATCAAATATATAAATATTTGTATTTTTCAGTAATATGAGTACATTGAATATTTTGCCCCTACTCAAAATAATTTCTGGATCCGTCCTTGGTAGCAGCACACCTTTCTCTCGACGACTCTCACTAACGCTCTTCGTCTTTGGCTTAGGGCTCTCGTCTTGAGATGCTCCCTTGCGATTTTGCCAAGTTGTGGAGTCTTATTCTTGCTCTTTCCTCTCACATAAGAAAGAGAAAGAATATTCTCAGCTTGGAGTTCAGACAAACCTACAAACAACAGGAAAGAGCAAGTTTCTCAATGCTCCCCTGCGATTTCACCAAGTGCTGTGAATCCAAATCACTGTTCTTATTTTAAACTTAATTCGTTCCTTTTTTTTTCCTCAAATTTGTCATACCTGATGCATCTTTCTGCTATATCAATTAGCAGTCATTCTCTCGTATCGTTTTGTTCTGCTACAACAATCTAGGCTCCTGTTGGGTTGATCCAATGTTACCTATGAAAGCTTTTCGCAAGGTCTCCAAGAACCACACTGTGTCCGTCAGGATGTATGACAATTTCAAGCAATTTTCTGGGGATGTTTCCTGGGAATGAGAAGGGTAGTCCTCTATTTACTTCTTCTTCAAAAGCTTCCAAGTAAGCACTTGTTTGTAGATTTCCGTATCGTTGACAAGAGAAATAAAATTCAAAATTTTATTTTTACTATTTTTTTTCTTGAAATTGTTCTTATAATTTTTGGTTAATGGGATAAGGTAAAATTTGAATGAAAATTTGGATATACATTTCTTGTTCAGGTCTCGTTAATTTATAATAGTATTTTTTAAATTCACAAAAATATTCGCCTAAATAACAAATATCACAAATGTGAATGGGCTCTTTGGCTTTTGTGAACATGCTCTTATGTTATGAAGTTATATACTATGCTTTCTAACTGAGCATAAAGCTATTGTGGACATTGTTCTTCTTAGGATTATGTTGTGATGATTCAGGGTTTTGGCTCTATTTTGATTAGTAAGAATTTGACTGAAGCAAAGTGATGTAGGGTTTGGGATGCAGAGTTTGTTGCTAGGTTAGGATTTAGGATGTTATAGTGGCAATGAAGATGATATGCTCAAATCAAATTTGTAGTAAAGGGGGTAGGGATTTCATATGTCAGCATTAGAAGTATGGAAAACCTTATTTGGAGTTGAAATGAAAATTTCAAAGATTTATTTAGCTTGTCAAATGGTTACAAGCTTATGATATAGAGTAGAATCATCTAATTCAGATAACATTGAAATTCCAATAGAGACAATGAGTTTCTAACTTCATCTCTTATATGGGAAGCTTGAGGCAGTGGTCTAGTTTCTGTGAGCTTGAAGCACTATAGCCATATCTTTTGAAAAGAAAATATGGAACTACAGGGTTGTTCAAACACTAGTGCTTTTGTTAACTTTCTTTTGTTTTATTTTTCAAATATGTAAAATCCTACGAGATGGCATGTTCAATTATGCTCTTCCAAAAATACAAAGTGACATTATTTGTAAGGTTGCATTCTTTACAATGATTTTAATTGGCGATGATGAATTTAAAATGTGAAATTACACCGATCATAAACCTTAAATATTTTCATTTCCTTTGGAAAGTGATACAAGGGAGGCTATGTTTTGGAGTCAGCATAGAAGAAGAATGTTTCAAAGTGATTGTTATAATCTGAAGACTATTTATTGGTTGTCATCTATTTTTAGTCACAGTTAATGTAAAGTTAGTTTTTACTCTTAGCTAACTTTATCCTGTATATAAAACATTTTTCTGTAGTTTCTTTATTCATTAGTTTAGTATCAATTAAAAGCTTCTTAAGCACAGTAACCGTTTTCTTTCTCTTCTTCACAGCTCTTCTAGAGCTTTCATGATGATTATTCTTTGTAGTTATTTGTTCATGGTATCAGAGCAGAGATCCCACCCTCTCTGTCTTTAATCGATTTCTTGAATTGTTTTTGTTCTTTTCTCTCGAGCTATGGTAGATCGAACAGATCCAGCTGTTGTCGATGAAAATACAATTAGTCAGACTATTCAAACTACTAGATCTAAGAAGGATCCATTATTGCTGCAATCATTTGATAATCCAGGTGTGAGTTTAGTCACTAATCCTTTAACTGCTAATAATTATCGAATCTGGAGTCAAGCTATGAGAATTGCATTGAAAGCTAAGAATAAACTTTGTTTCATTGATGGCACTTGTCCTGAACCTAATGTTGAGTCTATGAATTATGATGATTGAAGTAATGCTGACTCCATGGTTATTTCCTGGATTTTAAGCTCCATGTCTAAAGATTTAACTAAAGCATTCATTTATACTCCTACTGCTAGAGAGTTATGGCTTGAATTGGAAGAAAAATATGGTGAATCTAATGGTCCTCAAGTTTATGAGTTGAAGAGGCAAATTGCTTCAATTAATCAAGGAACTAATTCCATTGCTACTTCACCAATTTGAAGAAACTGTAGGATGAGCTCAACTGTTTACAGCCTGTTATGAAATGTACCTGTAATGGTTGCACATATGGAATTTCTAAAAAGGTTGAGGCTGCAAATACTCTTAATGACGTAATGGGACTTAATGACTCTTTTGACAGTATTAGGAGTCAGGAATTAGTGCTAGATCCTGTTCCTAGCATTAATAAGGTGTATTCTATGGTGGCTCGAGTGGAGAAGCAAAGACAGGGTCAAATGAATTTTAGTGATGTTGTTAAGACTAATGCTATGTTAGCTAGAGGTATTGTTAATGCTGCTGGCAATAAACCTAAAGATAATTATAAGAAGAAAGATTCTGCAAAGAAGGGAGACAGATTCTGTACCTATTGCAATAATTCTGGTCACACTGAGGATGCATGCTTTAAAAAGCATGGTTATCCAGACTGGTTCAAGGAACAAAAGAAGCAAAGGCAACAAACTGGAGTTAATGCACGTGCTAATCTGGTTGATAATCCTCTAGATATGCTTAGTGACAAATTTTCTAATTCGTTTGAGTGGAGTTCCTCTTTGTCAGAGCTCATTCACCAAGAGCTTATGAAGATTATGAAGGGAAAGTCAGACAATAATCCTAATGCTAATCATGTGAATACCGTTTATTTTGGCAACTTTGCAGGTACTACCACTTATTACTCAGTTCTTGACATTTCAAGTAGTTCTTGGATAATTGACACAAGATAATGGCTCAGAGTTTACTAGCAGACTTTGGCAGTTAACATTAACTGAGGCAGGCATTATTCACCATAATTCCTATGTTTATACCCCACAATAAAATGATGTTATTGAGCAGAAGCACAGACATCTTTTACAAGTTGCTAGGGCCATCATGTTTCAGTCTGGTCTTCCATCTATGCTCTAGGGTGATGCCATTCTTACTGCTACATACTTAATCAATAAGACTCCTTCTGCTCTTTTGTCCTGGAAAAGTTTATCTGAATTGTTGTATGGGAAAGCACCTGATTACTCTTTGTTAAGAAACTTTGGTTGTCTTGCTTTTGCAACTAATGTAGATCCTCACAAGACTAAGTTTGATAAGGGAGCTCACAGGCGTGTTTTCATTGGGTACCCTGCTGGAGTCAAGGGTTATAAATTAAAGAAGAAAGTGTCATTGGCACGGAATGTAGCTTTTCATGAGGAGACATTTCCTTTTTTGAAGTGTGATGTTTTAAAGGATAGTTCTGCAGCCCTAATACCTTATCCTATTGTCGTTACTGATTTTGATTATGTTTCTCCTCACATGCCTGAAAATCATTTGGCCCAAACACCTTCCAGTGATGATATTATTCCAGTTGATGATGTAGTAGATGATAGTGTTATTGATGTTGCCGAACCTGTTGTTCATGAATCTGATATTGGTGTTAGACATAGTACAAGGGTGAAGCATAAACTGAAATGGTTCACAGACTAAGTGGCATATTCCATTCATACTTCTTCTCCTTATACTCCACCCCTTTATATATACATTGAACCCACTTCTTTTTTCTAAACCTTACTTATCATATCTAGCCAATATTTCTGCAATTTCTGAACCTTACTCTTACAATCAAGCAAAATTTTATGATGAATGGAACAAAGCTATGCAAAGTGAGATTAATGCTCTTGAGAAAAATGAAACATGGGAGATTACAACTCTACCTCCAAGAAAGAAAACTATTGGCTATAGGTGGGTTTATAATGGAAGGGTGGAAAGACCAAAGCAAGGCTTGTAGCTAAGGGGTTATAATCAGATTGAATCGATTGATTATAAAGATAGTTTTCCCCCTATGGCTAAACTAGTTACTATGAGACTTTTATTAGCATTGACTGTTGCTAAGCATTGGTTTTTACATCAATTGGATGTAAACAATGCATTTTTACATGGTCATATAGAGTAGGATGTTTATATGTTGCCACTTGAAGGGTATGTTAAAGCCTCAACTGGACAAGTTTGCAAGCTCAAGAAGTCCTTATATGGACTTAAACAAGCTTCAAGGCAATGGAATTTGGAGATTACATCTAAATTGCAGCAACTTCAATTCAAACAATTAATGCATTATAATTTTTTGTTTGTGAAGAAAGTAAATGATATAATGGTGATTTTGCTTGTCTATGTCGATGACGTTTTAGTTGCTAGTAATTCAGCACAGGAGATACAGTTGGCGAAAGATTCACTTCATGCTATTTTTACTATTAAAGACATTCGTCCTGCTAAGTACTTCTTAGGTCTAGAGATTTCTAGATCACAAAAGGGTAGTCATGTTAATTAGAGGAGATATGTCCTTTATTTAATCAATGAGGCAGGGTTAGTAGGTTGTAAACCTGTAAGTACACTTATGCTAAGGAATTTAAAGTTTATACAGGATCAAGGACCACCTAAACTTTTAGACCCTAAACCTTACAGAAGACTTGTTGGTAGATTTTTATACTTAGGTTTTACTAAGCTTGATATAACTTATGCTTCATAACAATTAAGTCAATTTGTTCATGCCCCTTATTAAGAACATTGGAAAGCAGCTCTTCATGTTCTTCGATATCTCAAAGGGTGTCCTGCCAAGGGTCTTTTTTATTCTGTTGATTCCTCACTGCATTTGAAACGGTTTTGTGATGCTGACTGGGCTTCGTATGCAGATAGCATAAAATCTTTGACAGTTATTGTTTGTTTTTGGGCAGTTCACTTATTTCCTGGAAAACCAAGAAACAAGTCACAGTTTCCAGGGGTTCTGCAGAGGCAAAATACAGGAGTTTGTCCTCCATAATTTGTGAGATGCAGTGGATTCATTACCTTCTACAAGATCATCAAGTTTCAATTCAACTACCAGTCTAAATGTGTTGTGATAGTCAGGCATCTCTTCACATTGTGGCAAACCCAGTGTTCCATGAAAGAACAAAACACTTGGAGATAGATGGTCATTTGGTGAGGAATCAATTTAAGAAGGGATTTGTTCTACCAAGAAAGATTTCCAGTAGAGACCAAGTTGCAGATTTTTTCACTAAACCCCTCATATCCTCAGTTCCGATATCTTTTGTCCAAGTTGGGTTTGGTAGATTTTCACCAACCTCCAACTTGAGGAGGGGATGAAGACTATTTATTAGTTGTCATCTATTTTTACTCACAGTTAATGTAAAGTTAGTTTGTACTCTTAGCTAACTTTATCCTGTATATAAAACATTTTTCTGTAGTTTCTTTATTCATTAGTTTAGTATCAATTAAAAGCTTCTTAAGCATAGTAACCATTTTCTTTCTCTTCTTCACAGCTCTTCTAGACCTTTCATGGTGATTATTCTTTGTAGCTGTTTGTTCAAAATCAGATGACTATAAGATTATTCTGGAATTGTACGGAAGTTAATTATCCTTGTGATTCTCTGCGCTTCTTAATTCATGATTACAACACAGATTGCAGTGAGAAGCCCAGAAGGGAATTAACAAGTAATGTAAACAATCACTTTCTGGAAACACCTATTTTCTTATATACAGATGTTCCATACCAAAGAGCTGATGCACTAATATATTGACTATTTGTCATACATGAAAAGTGGGATCGAGAAAGTCTCATTATTAGTCACATCTTAGATATTCATAAGCTCTTAGATAAATCCTTCCTTAAGGAAGAGAACACATGAAATTGTGTTTTTAATTTCCTTGCTAACGTGGTCTAATATGCACCCTCTGCGATATGTTTTTATTTTTTCACATGTTTGATGCCTTTCACAGTTAACTTCAATGAATTGGATGGTTGATAATGTAACTTTTAGGAAAAATCCCGGAATATGTGAAAATAGTTGAAGTTGGTCTAAGGGATGGCTAGCAAAATGAGAAGGAAAGTGTACCAAATGCTGTAAAGATTGAGTTGATCAAAATGTTAGCTTCTTCAAGATTGCCTATTGTTGAGGCTACAAGTTTTCTCTCCAAAGTGGGTACCACAGGTTTGTTAAGATAAATTGCAACAAAGAGCACTTTTTCTGGAATTCTTATCTTTGGTTGTTTACACTTTTTCCTAGTTCATCAATATGTGTATTGGCTTTTTCCATGCAGCAAACATTTGTTCTGAACTTGTTTTGTATGCCTTATGCATGTTTCTAAAATTTGAGTAGAAGAAAATGTATCGTTGTTTCTTGATTTTTACAAAAATCTTATAAGGACATCTTATTGCTGTTGGATTTGTTATGGATATCTATTATACTGTTCATTTGTTTGATATACTGACATTTTCAAGTTGATAGTGTCATATTATCTTTCAGAAGGTGGATTAATTATGTTATTGAACATTTTATAGTCTCATCTCAGGTTACAGATGCAAAAGATGTCATGGAAGCAATTAGAGATTTTGAAGGTGTTCGGTTTCCAGTTTGAACTCCCAATCTCAAAGTAAGTCTGATATATTAGTAATTTATGCAATCATAAAGTTGGTTCGAGCTTCTATGTTATAGTAACATTAAAATTTCCTTTATAGGGTTTTGAACTGGCTGTTGCAGCTTGAGCTAAAGAAGTGGCTATATTTGCCGCAACATCTGAGTCTTTTTCAAAATCAAACATAAATTGTAGCATTGCAGATAGTCCTGTTCGCTATAATGATGTTAAGAGCTCGCAAGCTGCTCCACCAGAACCATATTCCTTGCACGAGCCATCACTCAGCTTCTCATCTTTCTCTTCATCCAATCTTGACATTGAGGTAAAGTTCCGAAGACCTACTTCATTCATATTGTTTCACCATATCTGGTCAGTAGAAGCAACATTTCAATTGAAGTAATTTTTCTTTTGTCTGTTTTGGAACCAATCTAGCGCATCGTTCTTCCAAGATCATAGTGTGTCTCTCAGAAGGCTAATTGGAATCCGATCTGGTGAAGGCAACTCCTATTTCTGAAGCAGAATCCACCCACATAAGGGAGAAAGGACATTTGTGAGGAATTTAATATGATAAGAAGAAAATTAATACTAAAATGGAATTTAATAATAATAATAATAATAATAATAGAATGAGAAGAAGAAGAAGAAGAAGAAGAAAAGTACGAATAATAAGAAAATTAATAATAATAATAAGAAGAAGAAAAAAATTAATTTTGTATGATAATAATAATAATAATAACAATAATAATAATAATAATAAATAATTAATTAATTAATTTTGTATAATAATGATGATGATGATAATAATAATAAGAAATTTACTAATCATATGGAATTAAATAATAAAATAAAAATAAAAATAATTGATAAAATTAATAATAATAAGTAAAAAATTAATAATAATAATAATAATAATAATAAGGATATTTTAGTCTTTTTGATGTTTATTACTTTGTTATTTCAAGTTTATATTTTCAAACCAAACATTAAAATATAAATTCTTTATCTATTCTATTTCTTGAACTAAACAAAATAGTACACATTTTATTCTATTCCTCGTCTTTTCTATTTCTTAGAATAACCATTTTATTCGTTATCTATTTTGAACCAAACAGGCCAATAGGTTGTCTCACTTTTTTTGCCCCCTTTTTTTTTTTTTGTTTTCCTTGAACGCTTTACCTTCCCACCATTTTTTGCTAAGGAAGTCTACCTTATTTTATGTTTTGAACAATATAATATGTGTATCAGGCATGGTGGAGTTTTCTTTTGGCGGATTTAAGTTATTATGTTAGTATGATATAGGAACAACTTGCGTAATAGTTTAGAAGATTAACAAGGATGGATAATTATTGCCATAACTAATAGCGCCCACTCTCAAATATCCTTGCCAAGTTTCATTTATCAGATACGTTCATTTAAATCTTTATTTATACACAAAAATAAAAAAAGAAGTAAAATTGAAAGGAAATAATTTATAATTGTAACTAAAGGTTTTGTTTTCCACGTACAAATAATATGACTATCTTGTCCATCCGCATTTGTAATTCAATAATCTAAGTCATGTAAAGTATGCTTATTAGAATAGTTAAGGTTAGATCGTTTACAAAAAGAAAATAAAATTTATATTAACGTAAGTTAGAAATTTAATATCCGTCATTTTGAACATTAAAGTGTTGTTGTCAAAAATTCTCTTGACCTCTTCGTTGTTATTTTTCTCTGAAATTAGTGCAAGAAACTAAAATCCCAAGAAGTTGCTCGTTGGGCCGACTCAGTCGCGGCTTTTGACCAGTATAACGTGGAGTCGCTAGCATTTCATTTTCCAATTTCTTTGAGCAACGTAATTATTTTGGGTCATGTTATTGATGTAACGAATACAACACGTCACCGCGCTTTGGTTTTTTTCTTTTGGTGTCGGTGTCAACTCTTTCTCTGTGACTTTGGTATAAAACTATATTATGCCACCACTTTAATACTTGAAAACGTTGTTTCTTCAGGTTCAACCCCACTTAAGAGCTGGATTTCATCTATTATCATTTATGTACTGATTAATTAATAATTTAATCAAATTGTATTTGTCATTTCATAAATTTAACCCTTTTTATATAATTGAATCTTTTTTTAAAAGTAAATAAATGGATTGATAATCAAACGAGTATAAAAAAAAAGGAAATAAGAGCTAGAGAGTGATTAACTCAAAACATTTTTAAGAGCTTGTTGATGTTGCTAATAATCAGACAACAATCATCCAGATCCTGAAGCAGTTACCTGCACAAGAGTTTGAAAAGTTGATGCCTACATAATGGATTACCAATTATCAAAAGGTATTCTATGCGCCTAATTGACACTCTTTTCATACAACAACTCCTCCAATTCTAAGGACATTGAGAGATGGCTTAGTCAAATCCATCTACTCCAGACCCAGCAACGACATGCCTAATCCTTCAACATCAAGGTCAATCGTGATGATCCAACCCACTAAACAACCAGATCTATCATATCCATCATCTAGGGCTACAAGCCTTAAGATCTAGCCCGTATTTTCTCACACGGAAGGTGAAGACGGTCCTCCTATCCATTATTTCAAATCCAATAGAGATTCGGTCTATATAAGTCATCATCGTGGACATTTTGTATGGGATGTCCACCCATCCATGTGCGAACCAGACTGTGAGATCTGTCTCAATCCTGAGTCAGATACAAATGACGATGATCTAAGATATCAACGGAGAAGGAAGAAGAAATCTAAGCCCAAATCTCGGTGCTTGCCTTCTCGTGACTATCCTCCTCTCTTGGTAAGGATCCAGATCAAGACAATTATAATGGTTTTTTGTTACAGAAAGAAAGATCCAAACCAAAGTCTCTAAGGGAGATGCTCAGGCCGTCTAATACATGAACATCTATTGAAAGATCTAGCAGATCTATGCCAGCAATTCCTATTTTGGCTCCTACTACTCCTATGCCATGTATGGTGATAAAGCCAGATGAGGATAACTTTCCTCAATTATCCAGGAGTACTGATGAATCACAAAGGGTTATCTCAAACCCTTATATCAGAGCGTCAGGAATTACTTCATAAGGTACACTTCCATCAAATCCAATTGATGAAGTACTTAACTGGCAGACATCTAATGCAGTAGCACAGAACAAAGTTCTGAGAAGGATTGATTCTAAGCTAGATGAAATTAGTCAACAAAATGATGCTATATATAAGAAAGTCGATTCTGTTGCGGAACAGATACAAAAGATGTATAAGTCTTACAAAGCCCAAATTCAGCGTTTTGATGCTGAACTCCGTCAATACATCTCAGCCCAGTACATAGGGCCAGAATTCGACTGTAAAGTTCAAAAGGTACAAGAGATACAAAGGACTGTACAACAAATGGAAGCAGATATGCATACTTCTCAATCTGCACAGATATATGGCTCATCCTCTTTGGATTTTCCAAATACTCAGCCATCATATCCCTCACCTATATATCAGTGGTATCCAGATGAAGCTGACTATTCAAAGGTATTCAAGTTCAACTATCCTTTGATTAGACAGTATGTACATCCTTAGAAAACTCATGAACAATCTCGACGATCAAAATCAAAGTTAACATCTGATCGTATGTCTAAGCCTCAAGTTTCTAAGTAATCTTCAAAGGTTCGAAAAGCGTCATCTTCTTATACACCTTTTGAACCAGAAGAACAATGGAGAAAGACATTAAGGATTCATACTCCTCCAGTATCTCCACCACCAGATCAACCTTCCACATCTATATCTGGGAAGGATAAAGCTAAACTGCCAGAGTACATAGCTACTCTCACCATAAAATCTCTTGCAGATAATTCCAGTTCTCTCTCAGAGAAAATTGATATGGAAAGCAATACATCTGAAGTTACTGCAACACCATCTGACAACTCATCTAAGTTGATCCTTGAGTGTTCATCTGAACACCTTGTAACATCATCTGATGTATCAGAATTAGTCACTTCATCATCGACTGATGAATCAGCTAACTTTGCTAATCTTTCAGAATTATCTAATAATCTGATGACAATGCCTCAGTATACTGGAGAACCATAAATAAGTGAAGCATAATCTGTTGGGACTGAACCCTTCAGACCAGAACCTGGACCTCAAGAAACACTAGCTACGACAGCTGCACAGCCGACAACTAAGCCTACTTTAGGACCTTGGTTCATATTCGATGATCTACCTCCTAAGAAATGGAGAGATAGACTTTATGAGTTCAATGTATGGATTGATCTTCAAATGACCAGACCTAATTATCATTTGCCGGATATTTTGTCTAAATTCACATCCAGATTCACTAGTACTTTGCAAGAATGGTGGCAAAGTATTTCGGACTATCAACATCTTCATTATATACAAGTAACAACTGTTGGAGCACTACTTGGCATAATTCACAAAGAATTTATTGGTGACTTCCAGTTGATTGACAAAAGAATCTGTCAGGAGTATTTTGCGATGAAATGTTGTTCTCTTGATAAGCGTGATCTTTAAAAGCATTACAAACGCATGACGGAGAGGCATTATCTCTTGAATGGATGGAATGATGTTAACTTGCGTTACACTTTTATATCATCCCTTTCAGATGAAATACAACCAGAACTGCAAAAGACCATAGCTTCTCTTCAAAGAGACATGTCAACAATTTCTCTTGGAGAAATCTACCAGCTTTCTATAGCTTCTCTTGACAAACTATGTGATCAACATACTTTGTTCAAGAACATCCTCAAAAGAGGTCTAGTTCTGAAACAGGCTTGCAAGAAGCCATATCTCCAAATCAAGTGTAAAGATAAAAAGACTTGTAAGTGTCATAATAGTAAGAAAGCTCATCACTCTCAAGTCTACTATGAAAGAAGAAAGTTACATAGAAAGAAGGAAGGCAAGAAGCCTAAGAAGCAAAACTTCAAAAAGAAGAACATTAGCAAAAAATGCAAATTTATGAGGTTCTTTAAAAAATCCTCATATCGACAGAAGCTTTGATGTTTTGTCTGTGGAAACATGGAACACTTCACAAATAACTGTCCTAAGGCAACCAGGAAAGATGCCAAGTTCCTGGAGAAACTTGAAAAACTTATGCTATTCATCCTCAAAATCATATTGAGAAATTATTAGAAGAACAATCTAGTAAGGACAGTGATACACAGTTTGCTGTCTTTGTGTCTACAAATGAAGAAGAATTGTCACAATCATTTGCCTCTACTAGTGATTATTCATTATACATGTTACAGTAAACATGTATGAAAATAGATCGTACTCCAGTTCAATGACCATTTGTCCAGATCCAGATTTTCCAGCAAGACAAATATGATCGGCCCATTAAGGATATTGGGTTCATGGATATTAGTTCTAGCCGTATGATCATGAAGCCCAATATTCTGTCAGCAGAAGCATGGACATCTCATGAAGAATATTTTACTGCAGCTGATGGAAATTCTTTCAAGATTGGGTTAAGAACAAGAAGCAGAATTGGCATTCGCTTCTTTTCTCAATGTACAGTTTGGACTAAAGTACTTGGAAGTAATCTACCAGGCCCAGATCTTCTTATTGGAATGGATGTTTACTGTAAAGACCGATATTTACAGATCCTACCCACAAGTCTCAGGTACCGAAACCTTTTAAGTCCATACACTGATTTGAAAAATGTGTTTGAACTTACACAGGTTCTAACGCGTTACACTAGACTTTGAGATAAACTGTTAAGCTATTGTCCAGAGTCTCATGCATAGTTTACTCATTCAAATCCTCTATGACTTTTTCATAAGTCTACCATTTAAGAAGAACGAGTATATAAACTCCACAAAAGCCACACATCCAGGAATGAATCCTGATGATTTGAAGCTCGCACAAGATAAGTGTGCCGTATAGTTGCAGCAAGGACTGATAGAACCCACAAAGTCGGATTGGGCTTGCCAAGCGTTCTATGTCAACAAACGTTCAGAGCATAAACGTGGAAAGAAGCGTCTAGCAATAGACTACAAGCCTCTGAATGCTTTCTTGCAAGATGATAAGTTTCCTTTGCCCAAAATTAGTACACAGGTACTATTTCTTAAGGAAGTTGTGATCTTTTCAATTTTTTTTATTTAAAAGCAGGATTTTGGCAATTGGGTATTCACCTAGAAGAACGTTACAAAAATGCATTCTACATTCCCAATGCTCAGTACCAATGGAATGTAATACCTTGTGGACTCAAAGTCACTCCATCATGGTTTCAAAAGTCCATTACACAAACCTGTGAGTCTATCCTCAATAGTGCCTTGATCTACATCGATGACATTCTACTGTTCTCAAAGACCCATGAGGAACATCAGGCCCTTCTTCAAAGATTTTTGGACCTTACACAGCAGTATAGTATAATGCTTTCAGCCTCGAAAAGCACTATTGGTACAACAGAAATAGAATTTCTTGGAATGTAATTTAAGGATGGATTTTATCAGCCAGACCCACATATTGCAAAAGAATTATTGCAATTTCCTGATGAAAATCTCACTGTAAAACAGATTCAACAGTTCCTTGGAATTGTCAACTACATTCGAGATTTCATACCACATGTGGCAGTCTTCACATCAAGCTTATCTAAGCTCTTACGCAAGAATCCACCAACATGGGAAAAAGAACAAACAATAGTTGTCAAGAATCTTAAACAGCTCTATCGGAACATTTCATCTTTGAAGCTTTCTGAATCCAGATTATCTCGCTCTCAGACAGATGTTGGTCATACCATTGTAGATACAACAACTTTATCTACACTATTCTGACAACATCCACCATGGCTGCCGGATACTTTTTCTCTTTATAAGTATCCTTCTTCTCTTTCGGCCTACTAACTTCATTAAGTTTTCTAGCTCTCAGCAAAATTTGCATAAAAAACCCAAAAAGATGGATAGCCCTTCTCTTTTTCCTTTAACTAAGAAAGCTTTTCCTCCTATAGCTAGTCGAACTACTAGTCTTTCTGAAGTTGCCTCACTTGCTCGTAGTAGTTTATTCTATTACTTGCATCCATTTTTGCGTGAACATAATTCTCTTGGAAATCTTAATATGTTTAACATCAAAGCACCCTACCTTAATGTGAATCTTCTTCAAGAACCTTTGTCTGAAAACACATTATGGTATTTCTGGGCACTCTTTGCCCTTTGATGCTTCTGCTTTTACAATCTCTCCACTTCAGCTGTATCAACATCTCTGTGATTCTAATAATGGAAGTTCATTATTATGGACATTACTAGAATGGTTCTAGCCATTAGATCAATGGAAGCATCAATGTTCTATCATTATCCAACAGCATTGTCTATAGACATCCTCTGCTAGACGACAAACTGCTCAATGCTTCTTCATTGTTCATCGCCCATATAGAGAATCTCATATTGGTCTGCTTTATACAGAACCACGTGTCCAATTCTAGTATGCATCTTTGTATTGCCCATGTCATAAAGAAAGTGTCTTAAATTCTTTAAGAGACCTTCTTAAAGAAATTAATCATTTTCCAGATCCACCAGTATTGGCAGCATTTATTGGACCACATAGTGGAGAATTTATGCCTGGTGAACTTGAAGCACCAGAAGTTGATATTCCTGATTCCAATAGTCTTGAATATGATACAAAGTCAGAAGCCATCATAAGAATAGTTTCTGACACAGCAGGACCTTCTCAGGCTTCTAATACTGAATTCCAAGATGCTCAAAATCCTAATGAAGATATTCCTAACATCTTTGATTCTGAAATTGATCACCTCTTACACCAATTCCATAAAGCTGAGTTCAGTTATAGCAAAAGAAAAAGACATTCACCAGCTAATACTAATGACTCAAGTGATCCAGATTCTCCATCCAATCTTCAGTCGTGTCACGAACCTATTTGGGACAAATAAAGTTCTTGGATTCTTTGGATCAATTATCACTCAAGACATGGGCTGACTACTGATAAGACCTTACTTTACACATGTAAAGTAAGCACATCTTTTGAGACAACTACTAACATGATGAAAGATGGGTTCCACACATCACCTTCAACACTATTAAAGATTCCATCTTATCATCTTCATATTCACCTTTTGTAAAATAGTACTATTTACTACTATTTGCTTTAAGACTTTGTGTAAAAGTAGTTTACTTTGTCAAAGTTAGGTGAATTATTAGCTTTACTTTTCTAAAGTAGATGACTTAAAGATAAGGTTAGGTTTACTTTAGTTAAAGCTTGTATCATTATGTCTTTAGGATAGTTACATTTCTATCTCTCGCTTTGCTTATAAAAGCAGGGTTTGTCTCAATTTGTAAACACGCTTAAATTTTCAGATATATGAAAAAATGGAGAAGATAGTTCTCTAAATCTCTCTTCTCTTCTCTGAAACCTTTAAGCCCTGAAATCATATCTCCTCAAAATTTGAAGAATGTAGGACGAGTATGTTCTACACTCGCCTTGTATAAGGATCTTGTGTAACAGAAAATCTATGATAGTATGGAAAAATTGTTGCTTCTAAATTTATCCGTTGCGTTAAGTCAGAAACATTAACGGGCAATGAAGAGTAAGAGTGTGTGAGTGAAGTAGGGTTCCTAAGAGGCGTGAGCAGTAAGTCCCATATAAGCCGAAGGACAGGCGTTGAGGGATCTAAGACTCCAATAACTGGAACTTCCTACGTAGTGATACATATTTCCAATCCGACTTTGGTTAGTCGATGTCTTCAACCAATATGGTGGTTTAGAAGAGAGTTAGCTGGGAGGGGTTAACCAGAAAAAGGTCATAGTTTTCCTGTGTCGCCCTGTGACGGACTATAAGGTCCCAGATGAGAATCCTACAGTTAGAATATTATTAAAATGTTCTAATATTGGATAAATAAATATAAATCCTTAAAATTTTAATAAAGACTATTCTGATAATTGAAATGCTTTTAACAACTATTGAAATATGATAATGTTATCCAACATTAATGTTTTAACGATTATTAATCTTTTAAATAATTTGTCATTTCTTAGTTACATTTTAAGAGGGTATAAATTAAGAGTTATCCTTTAATGTCCTTTGAAATCGCTTCTTTATCTATGTCAATGTTTTGCTCTTCCTTTCATCCTTAACTTCTCTCTACAGGGACTCCTAATTCTGATAAGGTCTTTTCACTCTCTTATTCCACTCCTTCGACTACAGAAAACATTCTTCAAATCTTGGCTCCACTTCATCACTTATTAGCTTCCTTGTCCCATCAAATCCTTACCTCCTTTAATCTTTTTCGTTTTTGATAAAAATATCCTTTCTTCCCTTTTTTGTGCCGAAAAGTCTATCACCTACCCCATTGCACTACTTCTAAGACTTCTACTCCTTTACACCCTAAACTCTAGGCCCTTGTGAGCTTACTCAGCATAAGACCCCTTCAGGCCCTTAGTGTTGGATCTTGTTCCTAGCATTAATAAGGTGTATTATGTGGTGGCTCGACTGGAGAAGCAAAGACAGGTTCAAGAGAATTTTAATGATGTTGTTGAGACTAGCTATGTTAGCCAGAGGTAACACTATTACCCTTAGAAATAAACCTAAAGACAATTATAAGAAGAAAGATTCTGCAAAGAAGGGAGACAGATTTTGTACCTATTGCAATAATTCTGGTCACATTGAGGATACTGTTAAGTCAGAATTTTGACTTCACGTATAAAGTGATTTTGATGACAAACAAAGATAAGACAGAATGAAAAGCAGA
>JANITX010153695.1:0-16712 GCA_027564395.1 Erythroxylum ulei
GAAAAAAAAAAGAAGGGTCTTGAAATATAACAACAACATTTTTTGAATTAAATAGGACTGAACAGAGTAGCATTAGATAAAAGGTCTGTCCCGTGATCTCAATGTTTCCTTAACGTGTGTTTAGATTTCGAAATTTGTTGACACGGGTCTCTTCAGAATGATCGTGAGCTGGCTCAAACCTAAATATTCAAACCTTTAAAATTTGATAATGTTTTTTAAATTTAATTAAACTAAGTTTGATTTAAAATATGGTTTAAAGGGTCGTAAGTTATACGAAAATATAGAATGTTCATATATATATATCTCAGTATTTTACTGGCTTGTAATAAGTAATCGATATCCTGTAAGTCATTCAGAAGTTTGTGCACTTAGTATGGACAGTCTAAAGAGATGGGCAATCCCAGAGACTACCCGAGTGAATGAAGATCCAATTACTCAAAAAACATATATAAACACAGGAGAGGAGAATGAACTTTGAGAGCCCCAATCTCAGGAGATTAACAAATATTCACAGTTTTTCATTTTCTTTTAAATGGATCATCTGTACAGAAAGGAAAAGATAAAGGCTATCCTGCCATTAGCAATAAGCCAAGGTTATACTATTATGTACAGTTAGGGTGTGTCTTCCATCACGTCTCATCTGCCTAATGCAAACTATAAGATTTGAGTTTACGAACTATAAGATATTGTGGTGAACTTATTTTTTTAAAGTCTGCGTTTGAGACAATCTTCTTTTATAGGCAAAGCCAAGTGCAAAGAAATGAAAATCTACAGAAATAACTCATTATGATAAGTTAATGCTTTTGCATGCAAAAGATAGAGCAACAGGTGGAAATGCTCAAACAGTAAAAGAAAAAAATCGTCGCTGGGCTCCAAAGAATGTGAACATAATCGATGAGGTTGATCAATTATTAGCTTCAAATGACATATCTTTAGAAAACTTTGAACACACACATGATGATGCAAGTCTATCTGAGTTTGAAGCTACTTCTAATTCCGATTCCGATCCAATTTCCGTGACTTCTCCAAAGAAAAAGAAAAGAAAGAGTGTTGTTGCAATAGAAATTGCTGGGGTTAAAGAATCTATTGACAATGTTGCTGAAGTACTTAAGGAATCAAATATAATAGCTGAAAAAAACGCCAACGAGTTTATGGAGAGCATGAAGCGTATGTGTTGAAGGCATTTTTATCAGGTCAATCGGACGTCGGACGGAAAAGATATGAGCAAAAGAAGCTCAAATTATTTATAAAAAAAACCCATGTAGCACTCGCGAGCCGTCGCCCTCACGAGTGGGCGCCGGAAACGGCTCCGTTGTACTCGCGAGGTGTCGCACTCGCAATGCGACCACCGGCTAAAAACCAGACGCTCGCGACTGCGACCGGCTCGCGCCCGCGAGCCGTTAACCAAACACTCATCTCGCGATCGCGAGTCCCTTCGTTCAATCCTTCCCTTTTTCCCATTTTTCATCCGAAATTCAAACACCTATAACTCTATGCACACAATTCAGAAAATTACAAACTATATCTCATTGGAAAGATCATGAAAAACTCCACAAGTTTCATGAAGACCATAAAAATCAATTTCACCCCTAAGGGTGTCAAAAATCCAGTCAAAGCTACTGCCTAGTCAAAGCCTCTCAAAACAGTGCAGAATTTTGTAAATTCAGTAACTTCCCATTTCCTTAATCAAAAATTACACAATAATGTGCACAGAAAGATCACAATGTTTTCTACAACTTTCATGAACAACAGGAAATCAAATTCAATTGCTAACTAGGTCAAACAATTCAACAAAGCATCTGCCCACTGAAATTACCCAATCTGAACAGTAAATTTCAAAACAGCATAGCTCCTTGCACAAATGTCAAAAAAATCACTACCTTATATCACTGGAAAGATAAGATCTCATACTTCAATTGTCATGAAGGACTCTGAATCCAATTCTAACATTAACAAGCTCAAAATGGTTATGCAAGTTACTGATCAGGGCAGCAGTTAATAACCTAATGCAGGTTCAGTTTTTTGAAAACTCATAACTCCCAAATCTGATCTCCAAAAATCACATGCTATATACCATTTTCAAGATAATTGCTTCCTATACAACTCTTCAGAAGATCACTCAAACGAATTCAATTCACAGGAATTTCTAAAATTGCTTCAAATCAGAATGGTTACAAAACCTACTCTTAGGCTAGGTTTCACCTCAATGCACAAAATCAGTCAATCGTTAACAGTTCATATCTCCCATTATAAACATCGAAAAATTGCAAAATCAGTGGCAATGGAAATCTAACAATATAGGCTTTAACTTTCAAGAAGACCATTTTCACCAATTCCTTCTAAATTAATCTAGAAAAATAATCAAAACAATTAGGTCATCAATCCGGGTACTGTTCACACAGCCCATGTCCCTGATTTTCCAAGCCAAAATTCAACCTCTTAAGGCTAAAATTAGACAACACCTATTTCACAAAAACATGTAGCCAACAAACTAAAGTTTCAGTTGGCATAAACCTCACCTCATTTGCATAACCATACAATTAGTTATGATCAAATCAGTATACTAGGTCAAACTCACTTTTTCAGCTTTACTACTCAAATACACTTCCTATCATGCCAAGTTCAATTCTACTACCATAAGCATCTCAATTGGACACAAAATCAGTCCCTACATCATTCATACATTCACTAGGAGTAACCACCTCAAGTTGGCAGCCCTAACCTCTTCATTTCCATGCAAGAATAATCATCAAGAATCAATCCAAAATCAAACTAAAACACTTGTAAACCACATCATTCATGTTCACTTTATCAAATCATCCTCAACATAACCTTACCCAACAATTCAAGCTATAAGTTTCATAATATTAGGGCATCATAAATCATAATAAATGCACCATAACTCCTATTAAATGCATCTAACAACCATGATTCATTAAAGACATAATTCAAACTTAAAAGAACACTTACCAATTCAAGCTTTCAATCTTTCCCACTCTCCAATCACTTCACTTTCTTACTTCACTTCTAAAGCCCATACATGGCTATCACCTTGGATAGAGACTTAAGCTCATATGCAAGTAAAGAGGGCTCTTAAGGTTGGTGGAAGGTGACTTAAGAGAGAAACAAAAAAAGAAATCGATGGAGATGTAAAGGAAGTAGGTTTTCGGATGGAATGAGTCAATAGACTAAAATTTGTAACTTTTGCTTCCTTAACAATGAAGTTGCCGAAAATGCAAAGCCAAACATAAGACAAAAACAATAAATTCATGTAGGACAAGTGGCATACAAGAGAAAAAGACAAAATAGTAATAAAACAAAATTTGTAATAGGATTTAGGAACCCTAATGGAATTTGACCCATTCTAGTCCAATGGCCCTAAGTTCAATCCCAAAATAATATACCCAATATTACAGTGCCATTGGATAGCAATTTTTGCTACCGAAAATCAACCGGTTCGCCGCTTGGCGATTTTTTTCGGGTCCGGGAAGTTTCTCCGGAAAATTCTAGAAAAATTCCTAAAAATCCCTTAAAATATAAAACACTCAATGGCGCACTCAAAATAATTTTTCAAACACCAGAACCGCGTTAATCACAATACAATTGCCTTAGGCACAAAAACCGGGAATGTCATGTATGCATGTACAGTTATTTCATGTGCACAAAATTCACTGTGGACTAATACTAGTATGCATGAACAGTCCTAATTCAGCCTAATCACTCTCATCCTATGCCAAATTACTATTCGACCCTACCCGTTGAGGGTGGGATGTTACACCTATAGACGTCTATGAAATTACAGACCCAGCTGAGGCAAAAGGGTGGTTAAAGAGAACTGAAAGAGTGTTCAACCAGATGAACTGCGAAGGAGATGAAAGATTTGATTATGCGGTCTCATTACTCTAAGGTTCCGTATACCAGTGGTGGAGGACTGTTCCAGGTAGTATCACTAGACATTGTAGTTTAACCTGGGAAGATTTTTTGAGTGTGTTCTAAGAGAACTATATGGCTAAGATTTACATGGTTCGAAAAAGGAAAGAATTTTTAGGTCTAACGTAAGGCAGACTCACAGTGGCAGAGTATGAAATAAGATTTAATGACTTAATGTGGTATGCAACTACATTGATCCCAACTAAGGAATGCAATTGTAGATGATTTATGGATGGTTTGAATATGGAGATCAAAATGAGTCTAGCCTTTTCTAATCTTGGTAGTTTTATAGAACTTTGAGCGGGCTCAATCAGTATTGAAAAATTGTTGAAGGATAGACAAGGAGAGTATAAAAAAGATGGTCAGAGGCAAGAGGTAGGATGAATCTCAGGTTGATTCTGGCAGAAGCTTCAAAAAGTGCCAGAACAGATCGTCTCGATTCTAGTCTAGATCAAGACAATCTGGATTCCGATGAAGAGGTAGATTTGTTCAGTCTGGGAGAGGTAGAGGACAAATGTCCTCCAACCTGTTTCAACTGCTGCCTCAATGTGAGCACTGTGGTAAAAAGCATGGTGGTGAATGTTGGAGGATAACGGGAGCTTGTTTCAACTGTGGTTCTATAGACCATATGATCAGAGATTGTCCTGAGATGTTAGGACCACAGTCTAGAGTTAGAGGAGGAACAATGACTGAGACAACGGTTCAGTAAAGTAGAGCTGCCAAAGTTACACAGAGAGGCAAAGGTAGAGGTGGAACTCAGTCAGCAGGGCCTAGTGTCAGGACTGAGGTGTAGAGTAATCAGCCACATTCTCAGGCCAGGATCTATGCCATCACCAGATAGGAGGCACAAAACTCCCCAGATATGGTAGCAGGTGTGTTGAATGTTTTTCATTTTGAAGCATATGCATTAGTAGATTTAGTATCTACACATTCATTCATCACACTTCATCTGGCATCTAGATTGCATTGTGAGCGAGAGATACTGAAATGTGGGTTAGAAGTGAGTACCCCATTAGGTAGCACAATAATGATTGGTGAGGTATGTAAAAGGTGTATAGTTTGGATTGATCAGGCAGGGATAGAAGCTGATCTGATTATATTGCAGTTAAAGGAAATTGATATAATACTTGGCATGGATTAGCTTACAGCTCATCGGGCTAATGAATTGTTATACTAAGGAAGTGGTTTTTGAATCTCCTAATCAGCCGAGAGTAGTGTTTCGAGGAGTTATTTAGGCTATGCTAACCCGACTAATTTAATTTATGAGTGTACCAAAACTGATCTGAGGTGGATGTGAGGCTTATCTGGATGACATAGTTAACACTCAAAATGAACCAGCCATTCAGGATATTCCAATTGTTAGGGATTTATTGGATGTGTTTCCTACAGAACTACCAGGTTTACTCAGAAAGGGGGACCATAGACCTTGGTCCAAGTACTACTCCTATATCAATACCTCCATATAGGATGGCACCTGTAGAACTGAAGGAGTTGAAAAACTCAATTACAAGAGTTATTAGATAAGGGTTTCATCAGGCCTAGTCTGTCACCTTGAGGAGCTCTGACATTGTTTGAAAAGAGGAAGGATGGAACTCTGAGATTATGTATTGATTACCGGTATTTGAATTGGATTATAGTGAAGAATAAATACCCATTACCGAGGACTGATGATTTATTTAATCAGTTGCAGAGAGCTCAGGTGTGTTCACAAAGTTAGACTTGAGATTAGGATATTAATAGTTGAAAATAGCTGAGATTGATGGTCCCAAGAGTACATTTAGAACAAGATATGGGTACTTTAAGTTTTTAGTAATGTCGTTTGGTTTGACTAACGGCCCAACAACTTTTATGGCTTTGATGAATAAGGTATTTCAACCTTATTTAGATTGCTTGGTAATTATCTTTATTGATGACATTTTAGTGTATTCGAAGTGTAGAGAAGATCATATCGTACATCTAAGATTGGTTCTCTAGATTATGAGGGACAAATAGTTATATGTCAAGTTTAGTAAGTGCAAATTTTGGCTTGATCAAGTAGTATTCTTGGGTCACATAGTGTCTGGGTAGTGCATTCAGGTAGACCCAAAGAAAGTAGATGCAGTGATGAAGTGGGAGCCTCCGAGGAATGAGTCTGAGATCCGGAGTTTCCTTGGATTAGCTGGTTATTACAGAAGTTTATTGAGGGGCTTTCACTGATCTCAGCCCCTTTGAAAAAACTTCTGAGAAAGAATGCGCCTTTCAGATGGAATGAGAATTGTCAGAGGAGTTTTAACTACAGTGGCGGTGTTAGCTATCCCATATCATGGTTTAAGATGTGTACTAATGCATCTTAGTAAAGTAATAGCATTTGCATCAAGATAGTTGAGGTCTCATAAATTTAATTATCTAGTACACGATTTGGAAACTGCTACAGTACTATTTGCCTTAAAAATTTGGAGACATTATCTGTATGGATAAACTTTTCAGGTGTTCACTGATCACAAAAGTTTGAAGTATCTATTGAGCCATAAAGAGTTGAATATAAGACAAAGGAGATGGACTGAATTGTTAAAAGATTATGATTGTACCATTGAGTATCATCCTGGCAAAGCTAATATGGTAGCTGAGGCATTAAGTCAGAAGTCTAATAGCAGTATGGCTCAAGTACAGTTATCGAAGTTATCAAGCCCAGTTTATTTAAGAGCACTAAATGTTGAATTAAATTTGGGGAAGAATGAAACATTGATAGCTACATTGAAGTTGAGACCTGTATTACTTGAAAGAATTAAAGAGGCTCAAAGAAGAGATCCAGAATTAGTAAAGTTAATTAAAAAGTTTAAAGTGAATTTGGATTATGATTTTGAAGTGAGAGATGACAAGTTGTGGTTAAGGAAAAGATTTTGTGTGCCTAATGTTGATAATTTAAGGAAAGAGATTTTGGAGGAAGCTCATGTAGCAGCTTATGCTATGCATCCTGGTACTACCAAGATGTATAACACGCTGAAACAACATTACTGGTGACCGGGAATGAAAAAGCAAGTAGCAGAGTTTGTTTTTAAATGTATAACTTGCCAACAAGTTTAAGGCTGAGCATCAGGCTCTAGTTGGAAAATTACATTTGTTACCTATTCCGGAGTGGAAATGGGAGCGAATCACTATGGATTTTGTTATGGGTTTCCGGGGACTCTGAGGCACATGATTCCATTTGGTTCATTGTTGATAGAATGACCAAATTAGTTGATTTCTTTCCAGTGAGGGAAAATTATTCACTAAATCAGTTAGCCCAGCGATATGTGAATGAAGGTGTGAGATTACATGGGGTTTCAGTGTCCATTGTGTCGGATAGGGATCCTAGATTTACCTCAAGATTTTGGGGTAGTTTATAGGCAGCTTTAGGTACAAAGATGAATTTCAATATTACATTTCATCCTCAGATAGATGGTGAGAGTGAGAGAATGAGTAAGACTATTGAGGATATGCTCAGAGCTTGTGTTTTAGAGTTTCAAGGAGGATGGGAACAGTACGTGGCTTTGATTGAATTTGTTTCTAATAATCAGTATCACAGTAGTATTGGTATGGCTCCAAACGAGGCGTTGTACAGTAGGAAGTGTTGTTAACCTTTATATTGGGATGAAAAGGGTCTAACAATTGTCGAAGGCCCAGAGTTGATTCAGGATATTATTGACAAAGTGAACTTGACCCGTAGCAGAATTAAAGTGTGACATGATAGATAGAAGAGTTATGTGGATCAACATAGACGAGATATGGAGTATTAGGTGAAAGATAGTGTATTTTTTAGAGTACCACCTTGGAGAGGTGTCCTAAGATTCGGGAAGAAGGTTAAATTAAGTCCGAGGTATATTGATCCATATGAGATAATTGAAAGAATTGGACCATTGGCTTATAAATTAGCCTTACCTTTTGAAATGGCTAAAAAACATAATGTGTTTCATGTGAGTATGCTTAGGCGATATCAGTCGAATCCAACTTATGTGATATCGACTTAGGAGATTGAAGTCTCTAGTAATATGACCGATGTTGAAGAACCGGTCAAAATAATTGGCTATCAGAGTAAACAACTGAGGAACTGAGTGATCCCAATGGTGAAAGTCCTTTGGAAGAATCATTCGAGTGAGGAAGCCACATGGGAAACTGATGAACATATGAGGAATCAGTACCCCTACCTATTTGATGATTCAGGTAAAAATTTCCAAAAAGAAATCTTTGTTAGGGGGAGAGAATTGCAACATCCCATTACCCATGTTAAGGCTAGGATAGTAATTTATGATAAAGTAATAAGAAATTAGGAAAATGCATGTCATACATAAGCTAAATATGACATACACATTTTTTTGCACATTCATATGATTATAAATGAATTCAATGACATTTTCTGGGTATAATTGAGTTATAAATGCAATTTAAAATGTGATTTGGCAATTTTTGTATATTTAAGGTATTTTGGAATTTTTGGTGAATTTTTAAAAAATATTAAAATTTGAACCAATTATAGTGTGATACGTGGCAACATATATATCAAATGGCTTGTTTGTATGGTGATAAGCGGCAGACTTGTTTAAGTGACATTTGTGATACATGCAATACAACCACGTGGTCTGGTTTTTAGTAAGGAAAGATTACACGTATCTTGTGTTCTGATTAGGAAGTGATTACTATAGCTTTTGATACCCACCAAAAGCATTCATCAGAGAACTCTTTCTTAGTTCTTTGTCCATCACCGAATATTGAATCTTTGTTTGTAATTGGGTTACTCTTACTACTGAGAAGTATAGTTGAATCAACTGTTTGTTGTTGATATTTTTATAGTGTGTGAAGTGTAGTTTCGGTGATGAATGAATCAAATGAAAGATTTCTGATATAAAAATAAGAAATAGTATTTGTTTTTGTTTGAAATGAGTTATGGGTTGTTGTCACTGTACATGCATGAATCTGTTGAGTATCAGATGAAAATAATTTAAATGAGTTTGGTGATAAATAATGAAAATTAGGTAAGGTTATGATATATATGAAAAGGTGGAAAAATGCTTTCATCAAATGCCGAAAATGGAAAATTGCATGGATGAGAATCGAATTTTAATGTTTAGGTGTGAATCTAGGATTTTTGAATTGTGTGTGGGTTGATGAGCTAAAAATGAGTTAGAAGAATTGTTTTGAGTGTCATTTGAGTTAATTGATGTGAGAATTAGCTTTTGGAAAATTTACAGTAGAGAGAGGAATAAGAGTTGGAGTTTCAGATTTGTGATTTTTGAAGTGTAAATTTGATTCTGACTTATTTAGAGATTGTATTAGAGTTAGAAATGCAGAATAGATGAATTAGGAATGAGTAAGTCTGGAAATAAAAGGAAAGTTCAAGGAGTAGAAGAAAAGAGATTTGAAGAAGAAGAAGAGAGAAAGCACGATCGTGATTTCCCTAAAAGAACCGGCAAAGTCGCGATCGTGCTTCCGTTTGACCGCGACTTAACAGGTGCATGCACGATCATGACTTTCAATTGATTTTTCTGAAGAAATTATTTCTTAACATCCTTCAATCTTTTTGTTATAACTTCTTCATCCGATGTCCAAATGACTTGATTTTTGAATTAATAGATTCATATGACATTAATCTTCATCTCCACCAAAAATCATGGCTTTCTGAAATGGATTGGTTGATGAATTTAAGATGGAAATGTGACTATGTTGAAGTATGATAACTGGGATGATTTTTACTGAACATACTTTGGTAATTGGACTATATCTTGATTTGTGGACCTCAGAATGAGCTGATTATTAATTATGTTTACACTAGAGCTACAAATTTTCTAAAGAGATTAAATTATAATTTGGTATCCAAGAATTTCAGAATCTCATTGGACGTTAAGATAAGAATTCTGCTGAAGCATAAGAACAGTCTAAAATCTTTTGAGTATAACTTGCAGTATACTAAACCAAATTGGATGAACTTGGTAACATTGGAAACTAGAGAAAAACTTTCTTGAAAGAAGTGTTCCCTAATTTAGTCATTTACCTTATCAGATTAATTGTGCAAAGTTGACTCGTAAGTATGTTATAAAAATCTGAAGTGGTCAACTAGGTTATAAAATCGATTTCACATTGTTTTATTATAATCCAAATTATAAGTGCAAATGGTATTAATGAGGGTTTTGATATCTAAATGATTTGATGATAAGGGTCACAATAAGATACCCGAAATTGTTATTGAACATGCATTGTGCATATTTTATATAAGCAGATATGCATAAAGGAATACTTATATATTTGTGCAAAAGTGTGATATTTGTAAATGTGTTTTTTATGTTATAGAGGAGCATAGTTGATGTCAGTCAGACATTGCCAATCCATCCAAGCAATAACATATCGAAGCGTACTGTGAGTCAACCTAGATGATTTTCCTAAGATTTATTAAATTTGTTTGATTTCTAAATATTGAACTGATTGTGATATGTTTGTGTTTTGTTTATGAGTTCCAGACTTAAAGTTCGAGAAGTTAATATTTGGAATGTATTGGAAGTATTATGATTGCTGTAAAATTCTAAATGACAATTGTATTCTGTGATTTGTTTGTAAATTCTAGACTTAAAGTTAGATGAGTTAATATTTGGAAATGTATTGGAAGTGTTTTGATTGATGAGAAATTCTTAATGATATTTGTATTCTCAACGAAAGTTGAATGTTGGACTTAGATCTGATGATTATGAGATTCTGACTGTGCATCATATGTGACTGTTATACATGGCATATTCTGATTTTGATGCATTTCATAAAATGCATTTCATAAAGGTGTTGTGACCGGAGTGGTTAGTACAAAAGCACTTGCACGTGGAACTTTGCTCCATGATTTCTGATTCAGCATGTACAGCTATACACCGTGATCCTATTCTGACTGGGCCCAATGGGCCAGTATTTATATAAATATGTGATAGGCACTCGGTCACAACAATAATAACAAACCTAGAGTCTCATATGCATCTGCATTTGTGTAAATCTCTGTGATTATGAGTATGTTCTGAATTTGTGATGAAAACATGATATTCCATGATAATGTTAAGATTTGGAATATACATGTTCTAAACGAATATTTGTGAAATATGTGATTTGTGTATATGATCTGGGTGAAATCATCAATCATGGTTCGCTCATTAAATTCGCAAAACTCATAAAATTGCAATGTAGCTTTTTAGGTACGAGACAGGATACTTAGTTTCTTATTTTAGATTAGAGGAACATTTTGGACTAAGTTATGGCTCAGAGGTCTGTCAGCTGACACCATATGAGTTGTAATTTTGTAGTTAGTAGTTTCTTGTTTAGAACTTATATAAGGATTGTAAAATACAGTGAAAGCTTTTGTCAATAAATGCAGTGAATGGTTTTAAATTTGATTACTCTTATTGATGTTAGATGATGCCATATGTAAGTTGGATATATGTATTGCTCTACCATACCATTATCATAGGAAATGTACTTGAATGTTCTTGAATGTTTGGGTATATACTCTATGGTAGTGGGATGTTGCATGGATCATGACCATTACTTATACCTAGGAAAAGAAACTCGAACATGCAAAATAAAATGAAAATAAGGGTGAAGGAAAAGTAATTATTGAATTCCTTCTAAGTAAGCTCATAATTGAGCCAATCGAGGAACCTCGACCTGAATTTTCGTATCCTATTCTTGCTTAGAAGAAGTCAATTTCAAGTAGAGTGATGAGGAATTATAAGGAGACTGAATTAAACAAGGTTGAGGACATAACAAAACATTTACAAAGGAGGCTCATACAAAAGGAATCAAACTAGAAGAAGGTTAAGGAGCCTATAGCATAATAAAACCCTAATATAGCATAGAAGAAAGAGGACAGAGGGTGTAGCGCTCCCTTACTGTAGGGTACACACCGGGACGTCCGGAGGTCATTCTGGTACATATCCTACGATAATGATGCGCTACGATCGATCACTACATTTGCTTCGCATGGCATCAATATCATTAATCACTTATTAGCGTCATAAGAAAATCACAACATTTTTTAAAACCAATTTTTCCTCATTTTCAACCTTTACTACATGTACATCAATAAAACCTAGTACAAAAGTGCTATGTGAAGGAGGAAAATATACAAAATCTATCTAGTCTGTCTAAAAATCCTAGCTGGTCGACCTTTGAGCCATGACTTTTCTTGCCAAATCACAATCTACATAGCAGTAGAGCCCTTCAATAGCTAGAGTCGTCTCTTGATCCTGAAAAGACAATATTGCAATTTTGGTGAGTTTTCTGAACTCAATGACATAACCATCATCGATGGTTCACTCAATTCATACAACACATCGTTTCACATAATAAATATTACACAAAATTGCACTTCACATCAATATTACATTTTCACTTAAGCATTGGAAAATTTGGCATTTCAATCCAGCAAACATACTTAACAAAATGCATATGAAATGCTCATGAGAAACTTTTCTAATTATTACGTTGTTGTGACCGAGTGCTTGAACTGTCTCGTATCCATTTTAGATGTCGGGCTCATTAATAATTGTCCCTTAGCTGATGAGGATGTAGGTCTCATTATACATATTGAGCCTTAGGCTCTTAATCACTGTTTGAGCTCGAGGCTCTTTTCACTCGTTGAGCTTTAAGCTTTGATCGGTGGCTACTCTAGTCACAACTGCCATTATTTGATTATGCATTCATGAATGGAATGCATATACCACAACCAATCGCATTATGAAGCACATAGGTCATCACATTCACATTCACATTGAAGCAGTACTTCAATATCTCAATCCACATTACACAATCATCGGACCTTCTGTCCGGAATCCACAATCAAATCACATACATTAATTATTTATACATAATTATAAGCAAACAATAATTGAGAGGAATCGTCTAGGTTACTCACTAACTGCTCCCGAAGCTAGTGCCTAGACGTTCCGACAACGTCTGTGGGTTGACATTCCAGTTGCTCCTCTGTAACAAATAACATACACATATATCACAATTCGTGCAATCATAGGTGTTTAATAATGCACATGAATGAAATGAAATATGTACAATGAATGTTCATGACAATCCCAGGTATGCATCCATCACAAAATCATTTTCTAAAACTGTTAAAAATTTCTATTCCTTTCTCATTGACTCACTTCAGATTTTTCCAAGTCAAACTTTCAGGTTTACTATTCACATTCAATCAGAAAGTGAAACTGATGTAATTTGGTCAAGCTATCTTCTAAAAAAGTGTTCCTCTATGTCTTATGATTCCATTGACACAAAAATCACTCAATTTGGTTCAGTAATTGGGAAGATATACCTCAAACATTTTTGGACTATTCTTATCCAAAAATAGTGTACTATATCCAAATTCCATCTAGAAATTGAACCTCTTAGAGACTGAATTAAAATTTAGATTCTTCATATAATTTGTATTCCCATTTCTCTAGTTTACTAAAAATAAAAAATCATCTCAATTAGAATCCTACAGGTCCAGATATAATCAGAAAACTGAAGTATGCTCAGTAAAAAAAAACCTATTTACACTGTTCCAACAGATTCCCACACTTTCATTTGGTCAATCTTTTTTAATTATATACTAATTACTACACATTTTCACGAAGAGATATAAAAATGTGTTAGAAATCTATTGCATTAAGAATCAAGTAATTTGGAGGTCTAGAGAAGAAGTTATGGTCAAAAGAAGCAACCATGTTTATGTCCTCACTCCTAATGAACCTATGTTGGCGCGATTACCATAATGTTCACAAAATATGTCTGATTAATGTCATTTTTGAACGGTTGGAAAGAGAACTTAGAGATCTACAACTTTTATGAAGACTTTAAGGCGAGATTTGTCCTTTAAAATTGTAAAAAAATTAGATTTACTATAGCTGTCCCGAGAATATCCGTTTAACGGACATTGTCGAGCCTGAAGGTGCATTTTCACCCGAGAAGGTTCGTTTAATAGACCTAATGTCTGTTTAACGGGCATGCACTAGTCTGAGGGTGTTTTTACACCTAAGAAGGTCTGTTCATGCCCGTCTAACGGACATTGGTGACCGAAAAGTCCTTCGAAAGCCTCTCTAAAGGTTCCTACATCTATTCTGACATCATATACACCCATAATCTTCTCAAATTCACCTCTTCTAGCCCAAAACAAATTCATATCAATTCAAAAACCAACTTTTTTTCATTAAAACTTCTCCACTCATTTGATTCACCATATTCACCTACATCTCATCATTCAAAATTTCTATCCTTTTTTCATAACATATCTTATTCCTAACTATCAAACACTTCATATTCAAAACTCATCATTTCAAGTTGATGACTACTTCATTTATACCTCAAGTTTAGCTCAAAATCATCCATACCCAATTCATATTCCCTATTTGTTAATAAACACCCAAAATAGAACACAAGCATATACATTCATCCATAATTTTGCGGCATCCAGTTTTCATTTTCACATCAAAATTTGAGACTCTTGAAAGAAAAATTTAAATTCGATGCCTTCACAAAAAAGGTAGCCATATGTCTCTAGTTTAATCCAAATCAAGAATCAACTTGGATAACTACATAACAAGTTATGGTTAAAAAACAAAAGCATATCAGTGGAAATTTTTCTGCTAGCATTTTCCAGATTTTCAGACTTTCAACATTTACAACTAACTCATCTTATACCTAGATTATCTCTTCCATTTCATTTCCTCATCATTCTCTACCCAATTTAACTCAATAAATCACTCACAAATAAATCATGAACTATAATTGATCGTTAACCAAAAACAAAGCATATAAACATACTCATTCATAACCAATTTTCTACACTCATCTAAAACCCACTTTGATGATCATTCAACCTCGAAACATCTCTATACCATTACATGAATTATAATCATCCTAGAAACCCAAAAACAAGACATGTACATAACATTTTCATCTCCCCTTGCACATACACGAACCTTGTAAAATCAAGTCATCAAATCTCAATTTACCCATCATTCTAGCTTAAATTAACTATACCCATGACATTGAAAGCATAACTTACTTGATTTAGATCCAAACTCTTCAAAATCTCACTCAACCCTAGCTCCCAAGCATCCCATGTTCATCATCATCTTGAGGTTGAAAGGCTTGGGTTTTGGTGAGAATGGAAGAGAAAGCAAGGTGAAAGAGTAGCATGAAAGATGAGAGGGTTGGGTTTAATGTGGATGGAGATTTAAAGAAGTAAAACTCATGAAGAAGAGGAAGAAGAGAAGCCAAAAAAATGATGGAGAAATGCCAAAATAAAACACCAATGGCCCTTTAAATGAGAAGCATCGTGGAAGAACAACATGAAAAGAGGGCTTAAATGGTAAATGGACTTAAGGCATTGTTTGGCAAGTGACAAAATTCTTATAGCTTAAATCCAATTTCTATTCTAATTGTCTCCCAAATTTTCAATGGCACTTGTCAATAATTCCTAAAGTCATTTATCATAATTTCTATTGCCATTAGACAGTAAATTCTATTACCAGTTAACAATTGTCTTGCCACTTGGCATTTTTTCTAGTCCAGAAATTACCCTGAATTTTTAGAAATTTTTTCTTAAAATTCTACAAAAATTCTAAATCAACAATTACACTGTCTAAATCAATTTACAATACAAACAAATCACAATTCTCAATAACAATCACTTTTACTAATAATTATACCCAGAATGTCAATGAATGCATATACAATTGTTTTCATGTGCAAAAATTTCACTATTCACATGTATGTGTATGTGATTAAGCCTAAGTTTATCTTATAAATTAGTTGCACTTTCATGGCTATTAATATAATTTTTGACTCTTAATTTGTGATTTTGTACTTAAATTAGTTCCTTATAGTGAGCTCATATTATATGCAATTTGTTAGTAAAATTGTTGCAAATTGACATTAATTGCATTATAATTTTTCTAAGGACAATTGATACTGCAAATTACAATTTTATATTGTAAAAGAAAAGGGAGTCAAAGAGATGAGAAAGTCAAAAGGACGTGAGCTCCTTCACGCACGTCGTGGTGCATCCAGACTAAGACACGTTGCGGCGCATACCAATCTCCTCGTCGCGGCGAGCGAGCCAAGGACAACACGTCGCGGCGTCTATTAATTGTCCCGCCATGGAAGCGAGCCCACAAGAGCACACCGCGACGTCAACTAATCATCTCGCCGCGACGAGCAGACGGGTGCCCGAACTTTAAATGGAAAATTCTCTTACTGTACCGACCCGACTCGACCCCTTCCTTTAAAGACTTGCCGAATTAGGTCATTAATCATATATACACAATACACAGAACACTTTTCGGCAGCCACCAAAGACGACAGAAACGCTTCGATACCCTACCACCATTATTTCCATCTCTGATCACCATCCATCACCGCTAGCCACTTCATCGTCACCTCCACCATCGGTCTCTGCAGCCATGGGTAACGTCGGAACTTCAACAGTGATAAGGATTTCTGGAGTCATGCACGGCTAGGGCTTCCGACCTCTTGAAAATGTTGCAATGGCTTGAGTTCACCGAACTTCAAAGGGGAGTAATCCGACATTGTCAAAGTTTAATTATATTATTGTAAATCACTGAGTTACGGTTTATGGTAGTATAGTTAGATTAACTTGGTTAGAGTTTAATCAAGTGTAAACAATGTTTTGTGTTATGGATATGGTTATATGTAGAATTCTGATGTTTAAAATATATGAAGTCTCATATATGTCTTTTGGTGATTGTGTTAATTTCTTTATCTGCCTAGTTGTGTTTGATATT
>JANITX010153819.1:0-16651 GCA_027564395.1 Erythroxylum ulei
TTAATTCTAAATTGTCTATGTCTAAAATTTTTGAATCCTTGTCTTGTTTAACTAAACTGCTACTTGCCATTTTATTGGTGATAAAAACTATGATTATTTTTAATAAACTGTAAAGTTTGTAATTGATCAGTATAAAGCTGATATAATTGTTGGGTTACTGCTAAATGTTCTTCATATGGTCTTTTTCCTATTTCTATCTCAAGTGCTTCAAGAAAATTAAGACGTGTTTCATTAAATTGAAGATGATCTAACTATTTAGCTATACTATTGTTGGTAGAAATAATCTGTTGTTCTAAATCTATACAGATAGGACAGGTCATATTAGTCCTCTAATACTAATGAATAGTAATTATCCTCGTCAGAGTAATAGTGAACATATTCTTCGACTTCGGTATTTACTAATGTATAATAGTTCTCATCTTCAGAAAAATAATATTCTTCGCCAACTGGATTTCTAAAAGTCATAATATAATCTAATATCTCTAGATCGAAAATTTTTCTCCATAAATAGTCGAGAGTAATAAAAAGATAGTGCATGCAAGTCCAAAAATAATGATTGATATCATCCGGATAGACATAAATAATACTAAGGGTGAGAAAAACTAGTAAAGGTTGAATATATATAAGACACAATAAATATTGACAGATGGTAATTAAATAATTGAGACAATAATTGAAAAAGTAATATATGCAAAATGTCATAATATTTAATCAATTAAATATTTCATATGATTTTGAAGATCTAGTCTTTCTTTTTTAAGAGATTGGTAAAAATCTTTTGCTCGTGAAAGCATTAGTCTTGCTTGAAATAATAATTGTTGAAGATGTTGTTAAGCTAACTTTATTTGATCTTTATAGGTTTGAATGTCATTCAGTTCTTCTTCTTCCATAGTATAATAAAACTGAATTAGTTTTTTCAATTCTAAATGATAATCAAAATACATGGTTTATTAATCAATCAGATATTTGATAAGAGATACATAATATTTTCGAAGTTGTATTAAATCATCAATCATAGATCTAAGTAGTGTAATCAGATGATCTGTATCCTTTATAACTTCAAGTGCTGCTTCCTTGACGTCTTGAGCTTGTGGATAGATTGGATGATCTTCTGGCCAATTGTATCTTGGATTGATATATGTATTATGAGCATGTTTGTTTTTCACAATAGCTTCAGTCATTAGAGTGATTAATTCTCTTTGTCTTTGATAAGTATAATTAATATCTTCCTTGAGAGATTGCTTACGTTGAAAATAGGTGGTCATTTTGAAAACTGATAACAACTGAAAAGAGAATGAATGATAAATGATGTTATTAATAATATATGATGAGTTTTATGTGATGAACGCATACCAAATAGCACTATAACTCATACCTGATATCGCTATGAACGCCAATCCTAGGCAAGAGCGCGAAGAGAGGATTGAGAAACTATAGTTTATTGAGTATGGCAATTCATGCCTAGACGCTCAAATGAGCTTACATTATATAGACACTAGAAAGCGGTAAGGCCAAAAAGGAGTGGCCGACAAACAGAAAGTAAAAGTGACATAAAGAAAAGTAAAGCTAAAGTAAAGAAGTGCATAATTTACACTTTTTACAAAGTTTGAGTTGGCCCGGGGCCTACATGCTTCTTTCTTTAGTCTTTGTTCGTCTGCTGCTTTGGCTTTATTCTTCAATAATTATTGTGTCTTCCATCAACTCTTCTTGTCCTCTTTCAGCTGATAATTGAGTACAATTATTGCATCGATGAGCTGAGTAGTCTTTTAATTGATGACAGATTGCTTCCTTCCAACCTTCAGATAATGCTTCGAAAATGCCTTGTATATTGAGGAATGGTTGTATAAAATCTTGAATAATTTGAAGTCCTTCAATACTGAGTGGTAATTTGTATCCTGATAACATGATCATTTGGGGTCCCTTGTAATTAATCTTGATCATGGTGTCTTTGGTAATTTTGTTGCCCTGATTGAATAGTCCTTCAAGACAGTTGAGGTTGAGCTTATTAATGGTATCCCAATGAAATTCGTACTTTGGTGGTTCATCTACAGGAGGGTAGATGCCATTACATACACCAATGGGGATGTAAGCAATTCGATGTACTTTAATTGCTGCAGTGGTACTGTTCTTTGATGCTTCAAAGATTGGATAACTGCTATATACTTTAAAGAATACTTCTCGATCTTTTGCAAAACGATCCTCGTACTGTTTGACTGCGTTGATAAATCCTGTTGGAAATTCTGCCAATATTTGTAAATCTTGAATGTAGATTGTATCTACGAGACCGCACTGAAAGAATAAAAATGTTGTTAGTGCTTCTACTCCTGGGAAAATGATTGCTTTTGGTCCAAATCTTCCTCTATTTTGTGGGTAAAATTGTTGAGGTCTATATTCTGGAGTCCATTCATTCAATGCTTGAAAATGATCACTAAATGTTTCTGCTGTAATAATCCGAGCTCCATGATTAATAGCTGTTTCCATAGTCCTTGTTGGTATTTGATTAATCCTTTCGAGATCAATTGCTTTTCCCAAAACCTTCATATTCGGAGGTGTTGGAGGTTTGATTGTGAGTACTGTTTTATACTGAGGACGAAGAGACCTTTGCTGATAATCTTGAAATGATTTTTCTGCTTCATTCTTGGTAGCAAAACTTTTATGTGTATAATACTACTCTGTCCAGTGATGTGAATGGCTGCTTTGTGCCACTGGTCATAGATGCCTGCTTGAGGTCCATTGTAAATTACATAATATTTGGAGTCCTTTACTTCGTTGGAGGGAGTCTTGAGTGCTTATACTTGAGTTAATCGAACTGCTCGTGGTAATAACTGAAGAGATTGCTGATTGCTTGAAGAGCTTGGTACTTCAGAAGAGGGAGTTGCTTTGATTGTATTTTCCGATTGTTCAATAGTAGAACTAACTGGTTGATCTTGTTCTTTGAGTAATGCAATAGTAGTTCTGAGTCTGTTGATTTCTTTGGTAGTGATGCTGATCTGTTGTTGATTAATCAGATCTGCTTCCCTTTGTAATAATGTTTCTTCTAATTGTTTTACAACTGCTTCCATTCTCTTGTAAGAATATCTGCAAGAAAATTGTTAGCAGACTTGATATAATAAATTTTAAATGTATATTGATTTAATTCCAATTTCCATTTGATAAGACGACCTTGGTTATAATTCGATTTAATATGGTACTTGATGAATCCACATAAATACTTCGAGTCCGTTTAAATTGTAAATTCAACCGGTAGTAAATCAATTCGTCATTTTCTCAATGTTTTGAGACAGGCTAGTGTTTCTTTCTCATGAGTTGTGTACTTCATTTTAGTGGGATTGAAAGCCCCATTTATATACTTGCATAAATAGTATTTCTGGTATTTCTGACCATTTTTGTACTTCTGATCTTTGGGTGGTTGTGCCAAAAGGCATCCTGCCCATGTATCTTTACTTGCATCCATTTGTACTATTAGCTTATCTTGGGGAAGATAATTATAAAGTGTAGGTAAAGACTTACAGATATTTTTAAGTCTTTGAACAGCCTGAGTATCTTCAGTGGTCCAATTCCATTGATGCTTTGTACTACATTTTAATTGTAAACTTCTTCTTTCTTTTGCTAATTCCTTTCAAAAGTCTTGGTCTGAAATATAATTTAATAATCCTAAAAATTGTTGAACTTGAGTTTTATCCTTTAATTGATTGGGAAATAATTGTAATTTTCTGAGTATATTTGGTTGTAATCTTAAATATCCTTGATGGAATTCAATTCCTAAATATTCAATCGTTTGTTGTGATATCCTAGCTTTCTTTTTACTTAGAATTAATCCTTTTTCTTTACATCGTTGCAAAACGACGCGTACTTTTTTCAAATGATCATCTTTGTCTTTATTAGAGAAAATAATAATATCATTTATATAGACAAAAGTAAATTCTTCTAATCCTGCTAAATTATTATCCATAAATATTTGATAAATACTAGGGGCTTGTTTTAATCCAAAAGGTAAAACATTCCATTGATAATGTTTCTGAGGTGGACAAGTAAATGCTGTTAATGCTTTTGTATTATCATGTAATCGTAATTGCCAATAACCTGATTTTGCATCTAGCGTTGTAAACCAAGTATGTCCTTTTAATTTATTAATAATGTAATCTTTTCTAGGTAATTTATAAGCATCACCTATAGTTGCTTCATTTAGTTTTTTATAATTAATAACCATTCGTTTTTTACCTCCTTTTTGTTCTGCTGCATTATTCACATAAAAAGCTGGTGCTAAATGTTTACTTTTACTGGGGCTAATTAGTCCTTTTTCTAATAATTCGGTGCATTCAGTGATAAATTCTTTGACATCTTGTTGAGTGTAAGGAATATTATTCTTAATATTAATTTCTTGTGTTGGATCTTTCAGCTGTATTTGTATAAGTTCTTGATTTTGATTCTTCATGGGATCTAAGGGATTCTCACTACATACTTCATGAAGTAAGGTATCTATTTCTAATGGAAGAGATATATTGTTGAGAAGATAGAAATGGAGTGTATCAAGTTTTGTTGAAATGATTTTTAATTGTTGATAATAAGTTGTATGATATATAGGGATCCTCAAAATAATTGACTTTTGATTGAGACTTTTAATAAATGGAGTTCGTAAAGTAATATAATGAAGTATTGACAAAAAGGGTTATATAGTTTTAGAAAATTGTTTCCTATAATCAAAGGTAATCCTGATTCTTGTAAATAAATAGAGGGTATCGAAAATGTATAATTTTCAATAATGATATTATTATAATAACTGACATACCATATGAATCGAAAGCTTCCATCAGCTATTCGTACTTGAAAGGGTTTCTTTAATTTCTTCCAATTGTCTAATAATGATTTTGATGCAATACAGATAGTTGCTCCTGTATCTATGTATGCATTAATCTTTTTATTCTGAATTACTACTTGTATAAAAGTTGAATTGATATTGAGTTGATGATCCTGAGTTGCTTTCAGAGTCAGATCCATACTGGTAAATTGAAGAAATTATTGAATCACTATTGTATTCTGATTCAATTCGTTCTAATTGATTTTGATAGGCAGAGGTTAAAATATTTACTTGTTCTTTATATTGTTTGTCTTTCTTTTTGGGGCATTTATTTGCATAATGTCCTTCTTCTTTGCAAAGCCAACATCTACATGTTTTCTTTCCTTGTGGACAATCTTTTCTTTTAGGTTTGAACTTCCTATATTTGTATTTCCTAAAATATTTTCGAGATGGTTTATATGATTTGAGTTTAAACTTTTGAGAGGGGTATCTTTTCCAGTAATGTTTTCGATAATTTTTCATTTTTCTTCTTTTTCTTTGAGGATTTTCACATCCATATTGTTGAGGTACTTCTGCGTTTTGGTCACAGCAAGGTTGTATATTTTTTAGTTGCATCATTTTTCGTAATTGTTGTTCTAAACATTTTTCCTGAATCAGTTCGTGAGTAATTAATATTACTCCTCCTAAATTATGAGCAATAGTATGGTTGTTTAATCTTTCTTGAAAACGTTGTTGTACTTTCATATTCATAGGATAAGGTAGTTTTTGAATAAACACTTGTAAATACATTTCTTGTTCACTACGAGCTAATTGATAATAATATGTTCTAAATTCACAAATAAAATTATTAATATAGCAAATATCGCAGATTTGCATATTATTTAAATGGTGTAAAGCTTTTTGTTTACTTGTTTGTGTAGTTTCATTCCTGTATAAAATGATATCTTTTCCTATAAATTTCATCACTTATGATTTCAAAGGCGTCAACATCGTTTGTTGTTGCTAAATAGTGAGGGGTATTTTTTAATGCTATTTCATTTTATAATAAAAAATTATTAACTATTCCAGAAGTTTTATAAGTAATAAAATTCCATACTGATTCTTTACTGTGTGGTCCTTCACCAAAAGGTTTTTCTACTTGTAATAATAATTGAATTTTTGTTGTCCATTCATGTATTAAATCTACTGGATTTGTTACACAATCTAAATTTAAAATGCCTTCTGTTTTTAATGGTATATGTTTTGGAATATATTCTGTTGGATATTTTCGAAATTTGTTTCCTTTAGATGATCTTTTCGAATAATAACCTTGTTGATTTAGAAAATCTGGATTATTTTTTGATTCTTTATAAATATTTTTCTTCCTTTCTCTAGCGGTGCTTGTTTTCGGTTTTTCATCCATAAATGGTTTTTCATCCATAAATACTTCTTGATCGAATTCATAGCCAAATATAATTTCGTCTTTTTCATGAAAAGGTTCTTTTTGTTTTTCATTGATTGTAGTATAAACCTGATCAGTAATATTTAGTTTCTGTACTAATGATGTTATTTCTGCTAATTGTTGTTGTATGTTTCTTTCTACATCTTCTAACAGTTCTTGATCTGATAGTTTATCCATTATCTGAATGTTTTGTAGCTAAATGTTGATTATACATTTGAATTGCTTCGTTATATTCAGAGATCACATAATCATAAAGATTTTGTGTTGCTTCTAAATGCTTAGTTAATTGGTTTAATCTGTTAAAAGAAATATTACTAATATTATGATTTGTTGAGTTTATATAATTTATCAATCTATTCGTAGATTGTTGAGCTTCTAATCTATAAACTCTAACTAAATGTTGAGTTTCTTCTTTATATTGTATTACTAACCTACAATGTGTACAATTAAGAGGTTCCATTATGTAACCACTGATTGATTTTTTCGATAATTAGTAAATATAATTCTATTTTTCTATGACTTTCGCTAATTCCTGCTTGAAAAGGTGTAATAGTTATATCCTCATGACAAAGGTCTATGTAATAATCTAAAACGGTTTTAAAGGTATTTAACCTTTGAGTTGAAGTTAAATCTGTTAAATATATTCCTTCAGCTAGTTTTTGAATATATCTATCTTGATTGTTTAAATTCGCCATGGCTTTCTTGTAATTACTAGCTCTGATACCACTTTTGCCTGCGGATCTATTATTTGTTTTTGCTTGAGTTGTTCATTTTGTTTGATATCGATTTGTTCAATTTGTTGTTTAATTTGTTTTATTTGGGTCAAGATTTCTGTTTGTATTCGTAATAGAAGATCAATTTTTTCTTCTAGTTGTTCTTGTTGTTTACCTAGTTCAAGAATTTGCTGAGTTAATGTACTCATAAAGTAGTTTTAACATATGTAGATAGATCTAAAATTTGTCGTTGAATTGTATCTAACTGTTTTTGTGTATTTCTAGGTTCTGTAATGCGAATGGGTTCTATAAATCGAAGGGGTCTTTCGATATGAAAAGAATGTGATCGATTGAGTATTGGTCGAAATGAAGATGATGATTCTATATTATTGTCAGAGAATGAATGTCTTCGATTAATATGATTAAAAGGGTACTGTATAGCTGGTAAGGGTTGTATTTTGGTATGAAACTTTGTTCTTACTTTTGCTACATCTTGAAAGAGTTGATCTATATAAATTTGTTTGGTATTTTTAAAATCAATACTGTGATGGGAATTGGTTAAAGCATAACTAATTTGATAAGTAATAGAAAAAGGGTATTGTCCTTTGGTCATTAAATTTTCCTCGTAAAATTTATAAGCAATGGTAATGGTGTCTTCTAAATAGGATGATAATAAAGGTATTCCTAATTTAAGTCGTGCATTAAACTTGATTTTTCCATAAGCTAAATTTCCATTCATTATTCCAATAATTTGATCTTTCAAATCAGTCATTCTTTCATCTAAAATTTCTAATCTAATAGGTGAATTTATTCCTTGTTGAAAATTTGATTTTAATAGAATTTGAATAGTAGAAAGATGTATATAACCGATTTTCTTTCGTTTGTTTTCAGGTAATTGTTGAATTTGCCTGATAATTTGTTCTTTATCAATAAGACTAATTCTAATATGTCCATTACATTGGTCTATTCGTACAGGGGTTTCATAAATCATTTTTTAAAAATAAATGATATTCTGTCTATTGAAAAACTTTTTAAGAACTGATTTATGTATATCTTGTCCTGGTTTGAGATCTAGTTGAGCTTTAGCTATTTGCTTTTGTTTTCGTTCGTCTTAAGATAATAATGTAGAAACTTGAAATGTTCCTAATGATTCTGTTAATTCTAGATTATCGATATCTAAAATTTTTGAATCCTTGTCTTGTTTAACTAAATTGCTAGTTGCCATTTTAGCGATGGTAAAAGCTATGATTCGCTTGAATAAATTGTAAAGTTTGTAATTGATCAGTATAAAGTTGATATAATTGTTGGGCTACTGCTAAATGTTCTTCATATGGTCTTTTTCCTATTTCTACTTCACTAGCTTCGAGAAGATTAAGACGTGTTTCATTGTATTGTATATGATCTATATATTTAGCTATATTATTGTTGGTTATAATGATTTGTTCTGCTAAATCTAGACAGATAGGACAGGTCATATTAATCGTCATTTACTATTAAGGAATAATAATTATCTTCGTCAGAAGAATAGAAAAAACATTCCAATACCCAATTATCTTCATCATTTCGACCAATACTCAATAGATCACATTCCTTTCATATTGAAAGACCCCTTCGTATTACAGAACCTAGAATACAACAACAAAAACAGTTAGATACAATTTAGCAACAAATTTTCGATCTATCTACTTATATTAAAACTACAATATGAGTACTCTTACACAACAGGTTTCAGAACTCTGTAAACAGCATGAACAAATAGAAGAAAAACTTGATTTGCTATTACGCATACAAATAGAAATCTTGACCCAAATAAAACAAATTAAACAACAAGTCGAACAAATCGATATCAAACAGAATGAACAACTCAAGCAAAAACAGATAATAGATCCGCGCACGAAAGTGGTATCAGAGCTAGTAATTACAAGAAAACCATGGCGAATGTAAACAATCAAGATAGATATATACAGAGATTACCAGAAGGAATATATGTACAGATCTAACTTCATCTCAAAAACTAAATACGATGAAAAGAATCTTAGATGAGTATATTGCACTTTGTCACGAAGATATAGCAATCACACCCTTTCAATCAGGAATTACAGAAAGTTATAGAAAAATATAACTATATTTATTTATCATTGAAAAAATTAATCAATGGCTACAACATGGAACCTCTTAATTGTATACATTGTAGATTATTACTACAATATAAAGAAGAAACTCAACATTTAGTCAGAGTATATCAATTAGAATCTCAACAATCTAGGGAAAGATTGATCAATTATATAATTTCAACAGATCGTAACATACAGAATATTTCTTTCGACAGATTAAACCAATTAACCAAGCATTTGGAAGCTACACAAAATCTTTATGATTATGTGCTTTCTGAATATCAAGAAGTAATTCAAATGTATAATCAACTTCTTTTAGTACATGGATAATTCATCAGATCAAGAACCCTTAGAAGATGTAGAACGAAATATAGAACAACAGTTAGCTAAAATAACATCTTTAGTACAAAGATTAAAAATAACTGATCAAATCTATACTACTACAGATAAACAAAAAGGAATTACAAATGAACGAGATGAAATTATATTCGGGTATGAATCCGATCAAGATCAAGAAGTATTTATGGATACCATACCTAAAACAAGTACCGCTAGAGATAAACAGAAAAACATTTCTAAAGAAAGGACAACCGGTCCAACTTTTCTAAATCAACATGGATATTATTAAAAAAATCATCAAAAGGAACAAAACTTCGAAGATATCCAACGGAATATACACCAAAACATGTCTCAATAAGAACAGAAGGAATTTTAAATCTAGATTGTGTTACAAATACTTTAGAATTAATAAATGAATGGTCAACAAAAATTCAATTATTATTACAAGTAGAAAAACCATTTGGTGAAGGACCACAGAGTAAAGAATCAATATGAAATTTTATTACATATAAAACATCTGGAATAGTTCATCAATTTTTGTTAGAAAATGATATTGCCTTAAGAAGTACCCCCATTATATAGCAACAACCAACGATGTTGATGCTTTTGAAATTATAAGTGAAGAAATATACAAAGAATTTATTGGAAAGGATATTATTTTATATCGACAAGAAAATACACAAATAAATAGACAAAAAGCTTTACATCATTTAAATAATATACAGATATGTGATATCTGTTATATTGATAATTTTATTTGTGAATTTAGGAAATATTATTATCAATTAACAAGACTTGAACAAGAAACGTATATGCAGGTGTTTATACAAAAACTACCTTATCCTATGAATATGAAAGTACAACAACGTTTTCAAGAACGAATCAACAATCATACAATTGCTCATAATTTAGGAGGAGTAATATTAATTACTCAAGAACTTTCAAGAACAATGTTTAGAACAACAATTACGAAAAACAATGAAATTAAAATATATACAACCTTGCTGTGATCAAAATGCAGAAGTACCTTAACAATATGGATGTGAAAATCCAAAAAGATATCGAAAACGGAAAAAACCAAAGTATTATTGGAAACGATATCCATCTCAACGATTTAAATGTAGATCATTCAAACCATCTCGTAAATATTTTAGAAAATATAAATATAGAAGATTTAAACCTAAACGAAAAGATTGTCCACAAGGAAAGAAAACTTGTAGATGTTGGCTTTGCAAAGAAGAAGGTCATTATGCAAACCAATGTCTGAAGAATAAAGATAAAAAAAAATATAAGGATCAGGTTAATATTTTATCTCTGCTTATCAAAACCAATTAGAACCTATTGAATCAGACTACAATAGTGATTTAACAATTTCCTTAATCTATCATTATTATGGATCTGATACTGAAATCAGCTCAGAATCATCAACCCAATTCCAATTCAACATTTATTCAAGTAGTAATACAGAATCAGAAGATTAATGCTTATATAGATAAAGGAGCAACTATTTGTATCGCCTCAAAAGCCTTATTAAACACGTGGAAAAGATTAGAAAAACCATTCCAAATCAGCATAGCTGATGGAAGCATTAAATCTCTTTGGTATATAAGTTATTATAATAAGATCATTATAGAAAATTATACATTTTCAATCCCTTCTATATATTTACAAGAATCAGGATTACCTTTGGTTCTAGGAAATAATTTTTAAAATTATATAATCCCTTTTGTCAGTATCTTCATTATATAACCTTGCGAACTCCATATATTAAAAGTCTTAATCAAAAATCAATTATTTTGAGAATTCCTATCTACCGTACAACTTATTATCATCAACTCAAAATCATTTCTACCAAATTGGATGCCTTACATTTTTATCTTCTCAACCATATTTCTCTTCCAGACGAAATAAACACTCTATTAAATGAAGTCCGTAGTGAAAACCCCTTAGATCCCATCAAAAACCAGAATCAAGAACTCATTCAAATTCGATTAAAAGATCCAACTCAGGAAATTAATATTAAAAATAATATTCCTTACACTCAACAAGATGTAAAAGAATTTATTCTTGAATGTACTGACTTATTAGCAAAAGGACTAATTAGCCCTAGTACTAGTAAACATCCAGCACCAGCGTTTTATGTAAATAACTCGGCCGAACAAAAATGAGGAAAAAGACGAATGGTTATCAATTATAAATGAAGTCTGTAGTGAAAACCCCTTAGATCCCATCAAAAACCAGAATCAAGAACTCATTCAAATTCGATTTGAAGAATAGGGAATATATTCTTCGACTTCTGTAGTTACTAAATAATAGTTTTCGTCTTCCGAAGAATAATATTCTTCGTTTTTCGAATTTCCAAAAGTCATAATATAATCTAAGATTTCTAAATTGAAAATTTTTCTCCATAAATAATCAAGAGTGATAAAGAGATAGTGCATACTAGTCCAAAAATAATGATTGATATCAAATGGATGTACATAAATGATACTAAGAGTGAGAAAAACTAATAAAGGTTGAATATAGAGAAGACAAAATAAATATTGACAAATGATAATTAAATAATTGAGACAATAATTAAAGAAATAAAATATGCAAAATGTCATGATGTTAATCAATTAAATAGTTTATGTAATCCATGTAATCCTGAAGTTCTAATCGTTCTTTTTTAAGAGATTGGTAAAAATCTTTTGCTTGGGAAAGCATAAGTCTTGATTCAAATAATAATTGAGAATGTTGATGTTGTTTAGCTAATTCAATTTGATCTTTATAGGTTTGAATATCAAGTAATTGTTCTTCTTCTAGATCATAATAAAACTAAATTAGTTTCTTTAACTGTAAACGATAATCAAAATACATGATTTATTAATCAATAAGATATTTAATGAGAGTTACAAAGTATATTCTAAGTTGTACTAGATCTTCAATCATAGATCGAAGTAGTGTAATGAGGTGATCAGTATCCTTCATGATTTCTCGTGCTGCTTCTCTGACTGCTTGAGCTTCTGGATAAAGTGGAGAGTCTTCTGGTTGTTGATATTGTGGGTTTATGTAGGTATGATGAGCATGTTTATTATCGGCAATAGCTTTGATCATTAAGATATGTAATTCTCGTTGTCTACGATAAGTAAAATTAATATCTGCTTTGAGAGCTTGTTTTCTTTGAAAATAGTTGGTCAAATTTGAATTGATAAAACTGGACAGATGATGAATGATAAAAGATATTAGTGTAATATATGATGTGTAATATGTGATGAATTCATATCAAAAAACACTATAACTCATACCTGATATCGCTTTGAACGCCAATCCTAGGCTATAGCGCGAAGAGAGGTTTGAGAAACTAGAGTTTATTACATATGGCAATTCATACCGAGGAGCTCAACTAAGCTTACATTTATAGGTAAGAAAAAGTATTAAGGCCAAAGGAAGTGGCTGACACGCTAAAGCAAAATGACAGAAAGAAAAAGTAAAGTGACATAAAGAAAAGTAAAGCAAATAGTAAAGATTCCATACTGTACACTTTATACAAAGTGCTGACTGGCCTGGGGCCTAGATGCTTGTCATTTTATCTTTGTCCGTTGCCTCTTTTCACTTTATTCTTCAATAATGATGGTGGTGTCATCCATCGAATCTTCTTTTTCTGGTGGCTTACTGCTGGCTGATGCTTGATGGCAATAATTGCATCGATGTGCTGGATATTCGCGTATTTGATGACAGATAGCTTCTTTCCATGCTTCTGATACTGAGTCGAAAATATCATCGAGTTTAAAAAATGGTTGAATGAATGCTTGAATAAGTTGAAGTCCTTCGGTGCTGAGTGGTGTTTTATAACCTGACAACATAATCATCTGGGGTCCTTTATAATTAATTTTGAGTGTTGTCTCCTTGTTGATCTTAGAACATTGGATGAATAATCCTTCGAGACAATTGAGATTGAGCTTATTGATAGTGTCCCAATGAAATTCATACTTTGGTGGTTCGTCTACTGGTGGATAGATGTCATTGCTTACTCCAATTTGGATATAAGCAATTCTGTGTACTTTGATGGCGGCAGTTGTACTATTTGTTGAGGCTTCAAAAATAGGATAACTGCTGTATACTTTGAGGAATACTTCTCGATCCTTAGCAAAACGATCCTTATATTACTTGACTGCATTGATTAATCCGGTAGGGAATTCTGATAATATTTGTATATCCTGCAGAAAAATGGTGTCAACGAGTCCGCACTGAAAAAAAAAGAATGTTGTTAATGCTTCGGCTCCTGGAAAGATAATTGCTTTGGGTCCAAATCTTCCTCTGTTTTGTGCATAAAATTGTTGAGGCTTGTATGCTGGTGTCCATTTATTTAATGCTTGAAAATGATCAAAAAATGTTTCTGCTGTAATGAGTCTAGCTCCTTGATTGATAGCTGTTTCCATAGTCCTTGTAGGTAGTTGATTAATCCTTTCCAGATCAATTGTTTTTCCTAAAACCTTCATGTTGGGAGGAGTTGAAGGATTACTTGTAAGTACTGTCTTGTATTGAGGACGGAGTGAGGTTTGCTGGAATTCCTGGAATGCTTTTTCTGCTTCAATTTTGATAGTAAAACTTTTGTGGATAATACTACTTTGTCCTGTGATATGGATGGCTGCTTTATGTCATTGATCGTAGATGCCTGCATGAGGTCCATTGTAAATTACATAGTATTTGGATTCCTTTTCATTGCTGGAAGGAGATCTGAGTATTTCTATTGGGATTCTTTAAGGTGCTCTTGGTAATAACTCAGTTGAATGTTGCTGATTACTGGAAGAGCTTGGTATTTCAGAAGGGGGAGTTGCTTGGATTGTCTTTTCTGATTTTTCAATAGTAGAACTGATTGGTTATTATTATTATTATTATTATTATGAAATGAGCAAACATCAACATATTTTTTTTGTGAGTGAGAAAATAATAATAAGCTATTTAATCATATCACATAATATAATGAATTACAATTTCCGGCATTTCATAAAATAATTGAACAAAATTAACCGAATTAGCAATAAGGATAGTAATAGTAAAGGAGAAGAAGAAGAAGGGAAGGTCACGAGTACAAGGCCTCGCCCTCGCGACACTGCCATAATTACGAGCGCTCGCGATCGCGAGTTTGGCCCAATTAAGACAGTCTCGCGATCGCGAGTTTTTGTCCTACTTAGGGCAGTCTCGAGAGGGCGAGGCCTCGCACTCACGAGCTTCCCTTCTTCTTGTAATAATAAATATAATAATTAGATTTAGATCAAAATAATAATACTAATAATAATAAGATGATGATGATGATGATGATAATAATAATAATAATAATAATAATAATAATAATTAGACATAATAATAATAAATTTATTTAAATGGTAATAATAAATTTCAATTATAATAAATACAAATTATCTCCTAATAATAATAATAATAATAATAATAATAAATATTAATAATAAATAGAAGTTATATTGAAAAAGTCAACTTCCCTCTTAATATTTATAAATTTATAAATGTTAATTATTTAATGTATGTGATTATTATGATTAGGTTTGTAGTTCAGAATATTACTTATGATTAATAAATGTATTATTTGAAATCTGAGTTATTAGTTCTATTATTATTATTAAGGAGTTTGTCGTTCTGTTCATGAAATCCCTAATTCTTGCAACAACACTATCTTCGATGCCTTTCTCCGCCGTTTCTTCGACGAGGTCAGACGCTCCTTCGTGGACAAATCATAGGTCAGTGGTCGTGTTATGATTATTCGCATTGCATCGTCATTGTAGGGGATTGCTGAGCACATGGATGCTGAGATTAAGCGTTGTGTTGAATTGAGTTGTCTATAGCAGGCTGAAGTGTTGAAATTCGCACAAGAAGTTGGTAATGACAGTGAAGTGGTGAGGAAGAAGAAGAAGCTGAAGGAAATGCCAATTGGGTTGAAATGGACATGGAAATTGTTGTTGACGATCCTGAGCATAATGCAACAATGTATGGATCAAGGAAATGAGGTTCAGGATCAGATGAAAGCAGCAAACGAAGAGAAGAGGACAGAAAATGGGAAATGCAGAAACAAGACTCTCGGATGCATAACAAACATTTAAAGTAGCAGTTAAGAAGAAAATGAAACAGAACAAACTGGGCAATTTGATGCTTTGTTGCACAACTTCGATGTTTAATGATGATGAACATAAATTAAGGTTAAGGAATGTTGTTAGGATTAACTGGTGAAGATATGGACAGATCAATATGTTGACAGATCACCTCCCATTTTTTTTATGTCTGCTGGTATTCGGAAAATGTTCCCTACTACACGACGTTTCAGCATTTTCAATTCTACTTTTGGTTATGGTAAAGACAAAGTGAGTTATTTTGTGTTTAGCCAATTCAGGATTTGGATGTACTGGACTAGTTATACTCATCAGTTTAACTATTTATCTGTTATTGTTATAGTCAAATTGTATCTTGACTTGGAAGAGCTAATTATAAAGCTCCACTTTTCACTTTCGGATGTGTAAAGAAAAAACAACCAGAAGACACTCAATACAACATCAGCATTCAAGTTCCAATTTGCTTATTATGTCTTTTCTTTGATTTCCAGTAGTAAGTAGAGGAATAGACACAGTGAAAAGAAGCATTACTTGATGTTCTGTTCTTTGCAAATCCTGACGCTAGTTTCGTATAAAACCTCATCCCACCAATATACTCATGTTCATTGTCCAACCATTTTGCTTACACGTGTTTTGGCAATTTATTGAGTTTCCAGAAGTATATAAGTACACTGAGGTGTGAGTAGATGAAGTAGTGTTTATACATTCAGAAGTTGCAAAAGGCTAAAATTAACTGTTCCATTCGAATACAACAGTAGAGCTTCATTTATTTTTCATTATACACAAAACCATTCAGCATACATTCAGTGGTTTGTGAGAGATTTGTGCTACAGTGTTGGTTGTGCATCACATATACAGACCACCAATCGTGAATACAGAACTCGCTGCACGTTCCTTTGTGGTTTCATGTTGCGTGAACAGTGCACGTCAATAGTGCACAAAGTGTTGGACAAAAGTTTGAATCGACATAGCTCCTCAACAGGTTGTTCAAAGAAGGAGCTATCTTCAATCATTGAAGGGGGCTTCTTCAATGATTGACTCGCTGCAAGAAAAGAAGGAAATATGCTGTAACATCCCGTTTCTGTCAAACGGGTGTTAGATTAATTAGCGAAATTGGGATAGCCCGCTCATGCTCATGCAGT
>JANITX010153866.1:0-16625 GCA_027564395.1 Erythroxylum ulei
TCCCAATAACTGATCTAATAAGACTTCAAAAATTAAAACATGCCTCAAAAATAAATAACAGGTTTGGGATCCAACATCCTTCCTCGTCTAAACCAAAAGTGAAGCTAAGTTGGAAGCAAGTGTTAGGAGATTTTTCTCCTAGCAGTCTTCACTAGAAGTTCTTTATAAAGGAGCCAACAAATGGGATACTATATGTATCTTAAAATGAAAAATACTGGTAATATAGAATTAGTATCTTGATTAAAATATAACTAGTATGTAATCGATATTTCAATTATGCATTTATACTAATATGCAACATCTTAGTTAATCGTTGTCTTAACAACCCTTTAGTGAATATGTTTGCAATTTCTTATAGGGTTGGAATGAATTGAGTATAGATTATTCTTGCTTCAAGTTTTTCCTCAATAAAGTGCATATCAATTTCAATGGTTTTGTCCATCCATGAAGTACTGAGTTATGGGCAATACTTATGGCTGTCTTATTATCACAATACAATCTTATAGGAAAGTTTATTACACTTTAAAGATCTTCTAGACCTATTTGTAGCCATAAAACTTCACATATACCTTGGGTCATTAATCTAAATTCTGGTTCAACATTGTTTCTAACAACTACATTCTGTTTCTTACACTTTTAAGTGATTAAATTTTCCCAAAGGAATCTTCTATCATTAGTTGATCATGTCCAATACGTATTAAATATCGAACGGTTTTGTACACAACTTCTAGACACTCCTCGTAAATGGAATGCAAAAACTAACTAACCATATTTACAACAAAGGCAATATTAAGTCATGTATAAGATAAGTAGATCAGTCACCCTACCAATCTCCGGTACGTTCTTGTATTTACTAGGATTCCATCTTTATCATCTCCAAGTTTGACATTAGACTATACTGAAGTATCTAAAGGCTTGCATCTACTTATGCCAGTCTCTTTTAAGAGATCTAAAATATACTTTCATTGTGACACCACAATTCCCTTGATTGATCTTGCTACTTCCATTCTAAGATATATCTTAGCTGATCTAAGTCCTTAATTTCAAACTCCTTAGCTAGACTTACCTTAAGTTTCCTCATTTCTTCTATATCATCTCCAGTTAAAATTATATCATCCACATAGACAATTAAAATTGAAATTTTGTCTTTGATGAATCTCTTAGTGAACAAAGTATGATCAGATTGTCCTTGACAAGAACCTTGACCCTTAAAAAACTTTGTGAATCTTTCGAACTAGGCTCTGGGAGATTTCTTAAGACTATATAAGGATTTTTTTTTTTAATTTGCATACTTTGGTTCCAAACTTTTTAGAGAATACATGGGGAGGCTCTATATATATTTCTTTATCCAGATCTCCATTCAAGGAAGTATTCTTTAGATTAAACTAACTTAGAGACCAGTCAAGATTATCAACAATTGAAAGGAGCACTTGGATTGTGTTTAATTTTTCCATTGATAAAAAAGTCTCATAATAATCTATGTCATAAGTCTGGGTAATGCCTTTAGCAATCAGTTGAGTCTTGTGCCTTTCTAAGGATCCATCATAATTGAATTTTAGAGTAAATAACCATTTTCATCTAACAACTTGTTAGAGTTAAGAGCCAGAGAAGGAATTAAAGGAAAAAAAACAAATGAATTGTAAAGAAAACTCTGATTGTTAATGAATCAGTGTTTCTCAATTACTACTGTTCTTGCAAAAGCAAAATAGCCCAAAAATCTGAAAAATACAATGCTCTGTTCTTTTCGAGCCAACAAAAGTAAAATTGTTCATACAAAAGTGACGTCCCCTAATTAAAAACAATCATTACATATATATCCTCCTCCCACGTGATTATTCTCTCAAAAAAACAAATATCGTAGCAAACTCTGACATTCTTTTCACAATTAATCATCCGTCACGTAACTATTTGATCTCAGCGCTTTGATTAAGCCCAACTAGTCTTTCACGCTTACTTCTCTTGGTATAGATTATCCATTGGCGATCAGGATTTTGATTTACCTTCTCTATTGCTACTTCTGTAACAATACCACCCTCCTTGAAATTAGTCTTGTCCTCAAGATTGTAATTTGGAACTGTTCGCAGAATTTGTCTTTGTCGATTCAGGTTGTCTCTTTCGATGATTTGCCTTTCCACTACACTAACCATCTTCAATTCGTGTTGCTAAGATAAAATCATGTTCCACCATTTCATTTTCTCCAATAACCAGATCAGAAGGCAACTTAGTAATTATCGGATGATCTCCCACTACCTTTTTAAGCCAGGAAACATAGAATACGGGATGTATTCGAGAACCCTCTAGAAGTTTTAGTTTATAAGCAACTTGTCCCACTCGTTAAATAATAAAAAACGAACCATAATAACGAGCTGCTATTTTAGGATATCGCCTGATCATGACTGATTGTTAGCGATAAGCTCATAACTTTAAAATACCTTATTTTCCACATCAAAAGATACCTCCCTTCGATGTTTATTAGCTGAAAGTTGCATTCTTTGTTGTATATGATGCAAATGTTCCTTTAATTCATGAAGCATAGCCGCACGATCTTGTAATGAAGCATTATCAGCTTCTACTTTGGATTCTCTGGGAAAAAAATAGTGAATAGTAGGAGGCTTGCAACCATACACTACTTCAAAATGCATACAACCAACTAATATTTGGAAGCTATTATTATACCAATATTCCCCCTAAATTAACCAGTGCGCCCATTGTTTAGGTTGCTCGTAAGCAAAACACCGAAGGTAAGTCTCAAGACTCCTATTTAAAACCTCAGTTTGGCCATCAGTTTTTGGGTGGTAAGCAAAAGACATGCGTAGTACTGACCCTTTTCCAAAAGACAGAAACAAATAACGGATCTCTATCCGATACGATAGACTTAGGAATCCCATGAAGTCATACCACCGTTTTTACAAAAATTTCAGCAAGTTGGCTATTGTAATTGGGTGTTTAATAGCCATAAAATGAGCATATTAGGATAGATGATCAACTACAACAAAGATGCTATCGACACCATGAGATGTAGGAAGTCTGGTTATAAAATCCATTGAGATATTCTCCCAAATGGCATTTGGAAGCGGCAATTGTTGTAATAAATCTGCAGGATTCATGGTCTCATATTTTTTCTTTTAACACGTGAGGCATTCAACAACAAATTTCTTGATAGTTTGGAACATTCCTTACCAATAAAAGCTCGTAGAGACTCTACGATACATTCTAAAGGCTCCCAAATGACATCCCATTGGTGTGGCATGAAACTCCATTAATAAACGATGAACCCAAGTTCAAGAAGCAGCTACTGCAAGTCTCCCTTTATAGTATAATCTATTTTGTATCACAAAGAAAGAGAGATTAGTAGGCTGAGATGATTTAAGTGCTTATATAATGGCCCCCAAAAAGATAAGGAAGGGAACGTTACGTCAACTAGGATGAGCAGAATTGAATTCCCTTTGTTTGATGGGGACAACGACTGTATCGTTGCGAACAGTTCTTTCAGTTAGACCAGACTCTGAAGTAAATGAAGCTGAACATAGCCATTCTGCATACGGATGAACGTGCACAGGAATGGTATTAGTTGTTCATCGGAAATCGTAATAAAACAGAGGTGGTGGAGTGGACAAAATTCACGAGAGCTCTAAAACAGAGGTTTGATGCATAAATTTTTGATGATCTTGTGGGGGATTTTAAGGAGCTGAAGCAAACCGGGATAGTACTAGATTATTGTGAGCAGTTTGATCATCACTCTAATGAGCTTTCTCTCTCAGAGGAATACCTAGTTGGTTTCTTTGTTAAGGGCTTTAAGCTGGAGATTGGTGTTGCGGTGAAGTTACACGAACCTCATTCCTTCAGGCCTACACGTTAGCTCGGAAGCAGTAAGCAATACTGATGTCAACAGGAAGTTCTATGATGAACAAAACCCAATCCACAAGGAACATGATTAATAAGAGTAATTTCAATTAAACCTTAAAGGCACCTCACTCAACAACATTTAATCGGAGTCTGAGCATAGAAGGTATATTATTCACACCACCTTCAACGCTACGATCACCATCAGTACGACCTTAGAAACCTTCAAGCCTATCAGTAGTAGAGGCTTCAATGAAAAAAGGGCGAAGGGGCTTTGTTTTTGGTGCGACGAGAAATATACGTTCGACCATAAATGCAAGAAGAGACAGCTGCAGTTCTACGTAGTTTCTGAAGAGAATGAAAGTGGAAAGGTGTCAACCGAACAAGAGTTAGAAGATCTGAAGGAAGGTTGTGGAGACGAAGACTGTCCCATGGTCTCAATGCAGGCGATGTTAGGATTCTCAGAGGAGGCAGAATTTAAACAAATGCGGCTAGTGGGGATGCATCAACGATGGCAGATTCACATACTCATTGATAATGGCAGTACACACAATTTTTTGGACATTGCGGTGGCAAGGAAAGGGAAGTGTGTTATCAGAGAATCTAATCCTGGTTCAATTACGATGGGCGGAGGATTACAACTGCAATGTCGGCAGTGTTGCATAAACTTTGCATGGTCTATGCAAGGCGTAGAATTCAGTATGAACGATGTGGTATTATCGTTAGGAGGTTGTGACATCGTTTTGGAAGTTCAATGGCTAATGGGATTAAACTACGTCTTATGCAACTTTAGGACGCGGACCATGACGTTCAATTGGGAGGGGAAGGTGATGACCTTGTGTGGAGATCCAGAGGGCAAATCAAGAATTGTTTCAAGTAAAAGGCTCCAAAAGACTCTGCAGTGTTCGTTGAGTGGATAGTTGCTCATGATACAACTTTCCACTCCAATCGAATATCAACTCTAACAGATGCGAATGATGGAGGAGAAAGGAAGTGTGTTCGACAAATTAATGCAGTATTGTCTTATTATGTAGAGGTGTTCTAGGAACCATCTCATCTCCCTCTGAGTCGTAAGTACAACCACTGGATCGTACTGATGGACAGAGTTGATACAATCAATGTGAGGCCTTACTGTTATTCAGGAACACAGAAGGATATAATAGAATAAGAGGTTAAACAACTCATGAAGCAGGGATTCATCCACCACAGCTACGATCCATATGTGTCACCAGCAGCTCTTGTCAAGAAGGACAACTTGTAAAGGATGTGTGTAGACTATCAGGAGCTGAACAGGTATACGGTGAAAGACAAATTTTTGATACCCCTCATTGAAGAATTGTTGGATGAGTTGCACGGAGCCAATTGGTTCTTTAAGTTAGATCTGCATTTGGGTTACCACCAAATCCAAATGCAACCAGAAGATATTCCAAAGACGACGTTCAAACGTATGAGGGACATTACAAGTTCTTAGTGATACCCTTCGAGCTGACGAATGCACCCTCCATGTTTCAACGGTTAATAAACGAAATGTTTAAACCATTTTTGCGTCATTTCATCCTGGTTTTTTTAATGATATACTGATATACAATTCATCGTTAACATTACATTTAGATCATATTTATGTAGCCCTTCAGACATTACTGGAAATTTAATTATTTTTGCGAGGAAGCAAATGTGTTTTCGGAGCTCGACAGGTAGATTACTTGGGTTATACCATCTCTGAAGAAGGTGTGGCAACAGATTTGCGAAAGGTAAAAACAATCGAAGAATGGCCTGTACCGAACTGTATTAAGGAGTTGTGGGGATTTCTAGGGATCATTGGGTATTATAGGAGGTTCATTAAAGGATATGGGGTGATGGCAAAACCCCTAACAGAATTTCTTACAAAGGAAAAAACGTCCACTTGGAGCTGGTAACAGGAGCAACATATGGCTTTTGAGAGCTTGAAGAAAGCAATTATGTCTGCTCTGGTGTTAGCATTATCGGACTTTTCCAAAACATTTGTAATCGAAGCTGATGCACGTGGACAAGGAATCGGTGCGGTACTGCAATAGGAAGGCCATCCCATTACCTTCTTAAGCAAGTCATTGGCAAGGAGGCATCATGGATTATCCACGTATGAGAAGTAGTTTCTGGCGGTAATTAAAGCCATCAAACAGTGGCATGACTACCTGACTCCAGACCTTTTATCGTCAGAACCAATCATCAGAGTTTAAAATACTTGTTGGAATAACGACTGTCAACCCTGTTTCAACAATCAAGGCTACCGAAGCTTTTGAGATATGATTTTGAAGTGCAATACCGAAGTGGTAAAGAGAATGTCGCAGCAGACTCACTTTCAAGAATCACAAGTGTAGAAATGTTAATGATATCAATAACACAGATGCAGGGTGAGCTATTAGAAGAAATAAAAAAGAGTTGGCAGGAAGATGAGTAATTCGGGACTTAATCAAGACATTGGAATCTGGCAATGCTAAATCTTGTGCATATGAATGGAAGGAAGGGTTATTAAGATGGAAGGGACGTTTAGTTGTGGGGACCAGCTCGAGACTCCATTAATAGAGCATAGGCATTAGTCATGACGATGCCATGGGAGGCCATTTAGGTGCCATTGCCACCACGAAGAAGCTGTAGAAAATGTTTTTCTAGAAGGGCATAGCTCATGATGTAAGGATTTATGTTCAGAACTGTATGAGTTGTCAGAGAAATAAATATGACAACTCTACTTATTCTGGTTTACTACAACCTCTCAGGATACCAGATGGAAGCTGGAAGGAGGTGAGTATTGATTTTGTGGAGGGTTTACCTGTTTCGAATGGGAAGTATGCTATATTGGTAGTGGTAGATAGTTTCACAAAATACTCTCACTTCATTCCTGTCAAGCACCCTTATTTCACTTGTGATATAGTCGAATTATTCCTTAATAATGTGTTTAAGCTACATGGAATGCAGGAGTCCATAGTTAGTGATAGAGATCCGATTTTCTTGAGCAAATTTAGGCAAGAGCTTCTTCGGTTACAGGGGGTTAAACTGAAATATTTGACTACATACCATCCACAAACGGATGGACAGACGGAGGCAGTAAACAAGATTCTCGAGACCTATTTGCGTTGTTTTTATGGTGAAACACCATAGAAATGGGGAGAATGGTTGGCGTTAGCAGAATGGTGGTACAATACCACTTACCAAGCAGCCATTAATACCACTATGTTTGAAGTTTTATATAGTTATCCGCCACCCGTGTATACTCCTTACATTGCAGGAGACTCGAAGGTTTTAGAAGTTGATAGAGTTTTATAGAACAGAGTGGCTATGCTTAATGTCACAAGATTTCATTTACAGAGGGGCCAAAATCGCATGAAGCAATATGCGGATTCTAAACGCTCAGAAAGAGAATTCAAAGTAGGAGATGCGGTGTTGTTAAAACTACAACCATACAAGTAGTTCTCTTTACAAAGGAGGAGCAATCAGAAGCTATCCCCACTATACTACGGACCATACAGGGTGATTCAACATATTAGAGAGGTGGCCTATAAACTAGAACTTCCAACCGATGCAGCAATACATCCAATGTTTCATGTTTCGCAGCTTAAAAAGGCGCATGAAGGTCAAGACCATACTTCATCATTGCTACCAAAATTTCTTACACCTGTAGAATGAATTCCAGTAGCAATATTGGATAGACGGATTACCGAAAGAAACAACTCTGCAGTCACACAATGGTTAATCCAATGGTCGAACGGAGAAAACATTATCGCTACATGGGAGTATGTTTTCGACCTCCAGAAGCGATTTCCTGAAATTAATCTGATAGACAAAGACATTAAGGGGAAGGGGATTGTTGCGGACATTGTTAAAGAAGAAGGAGCATGAGCAAAAAACGCAAAAGGTCCGAATTATTAGTTAACTTATACGCAGCGTTTAGAATAAGACAAGAGAATGATGTATGTACTCGAGTGTAGGAAATGACTCGTGCAATGTGTTAAAGCGTGTCTTCCACATTGTGTACGACATGTTTGTTATGAAACAATGATGTTTCTTTCTCTCTCTCTATGTGTCTTTCTCTGTAACTCTTTCTTTCTCTTTTTCTATAACCAATTTATGTTATTTGGAGACCTCGTGTGAGCTGTGGGTGACTGACAAATTAATTTCTATCAACATTGCAACATCATTAGCGTAAGCCTTCAGTTACCCAATATATGGTGTTAAATCTGTACTTGAATTGTTTTGATTCCTGTGAGAAAAGTTCGGTAATATTGCAGAAATGGGTTTTTGTTCATGGTAATGTAGATTAATTGAATGGAGAATGAAGAAGTGTTTGGTTGTTGATGAAGATATTTCTTCTAAGTTGAGGCTAGAATTAGAGATAGCTATGAAATTAAACTCGAAACTAACCATTTTATATTGTTTTGTTCTTGGCTTGCTTTCTCTTTACCTTGTGAATAGCCCGTCCTCCTCTCTTTGAAACAAGGGGCGCTTCTGGTTCTATCATTTGAAATAATTTTGTTTTCTCCATATTACTATATCGCTTGTCGCCTTCTCCATCGCCACATTCGCCACCGACGAAGAAGAACCTATGGCCATGGCTTTCTCTTTCACTCCTCTCTCCGAGTGTTTCTTTCTCAAAAAAGCTGACAGTTATCTTTTCTTTCTAAAAGAATCCTTCTCTCTCTCTCTCTAGCTTTCTCTTTCTCTCTATCTCGTAAAAATTTCCAGCCATTTAAGATACTCTGAGAAAGCTTGCGATACCCAACCATTTCCCAGAGATGTTTCCAAACCATTTCTGCTGATGGCTCTCCTTCCGGTGAAAATGGTGGAGATGTGGGGAAATTTTGTGGGGATTGCTTTAGGAGTAATCTTTATGGAAAGTTCAGGCTTTCCATAAAGATTACTCCTTCTCATGCTTTCTGTTACTTCTCATGCTATGATTATTCCTTCTGATAATGTCCTTGTTGCCTTCTTCGGCGGTTCTGCTTCAAGCCTGCGATACCCAAAGTCATTACCGAGACTTTGTTGTACGTATGCTTCTCTCTCACTCTTGCATAAAACAAACAGGACAAAATGTACATCTTGCTTTTTCTGTTTGGCTCTCGAGAATACGGGAGAAAGTAAGTATTTTTCCTATTGTTTCTGTGATAAAGATGTGATTTCGATCATTTTTGGTAGATCTGGTCGTTATTTATGTACATCTATGTATAAGTTGTGTTTTTCGGTGATAAAATTGATTTCTTTTGTATTTTGTTATTTGTTGTTTGCCGGTTTTCTTCGTTTGATATTCACAATAACTGGATTTTCTTTAGCCAGATTTGGTCTGGTATCTAGAGTAGTGATATTTCTTTTGATTCAAGAAGAGAACAACTATTTCAAGTTGCCGCTTAGAAGGTGACAAAGATATGTTCTGGTACAAAGTTATTTCTGATCCAGATGGTCTTTAGCTAATCCTTGATTCTGTTTTGAGAGTTTGAAGTAGAGTTCCTAGCTCTTTTTGGTTCCAAAGCAAAGCTGGAAAAGAGAACTATACCAATATTTTATTAAACATGACTAGGCAAATAGTGTGCTAGTTTGGTGGTTGTCTACATCGTCTTCTCTGCTACTGCCGCTAAGAGAAACGTCAGAGACTCCTATGTCCCTATATGTACCTTACCTTATCTCTCTTTTTATTAAGTTAGTTTTTACAAACGCCTAGTGGTCCTCGATTCACGGGATAAACAACGACATTCACTCTTATTTTCGGGTATGTTTCTTGATTAAATAGTGTCTTTTATAGGGATGTTTCCTGAGTTTTGTGTGTGTGTGTCTTTTTTTATATTATCTTCTTTGTGTGATTTAAGGTTGAATGCTTTCATTTTGATCTCTTTTGTATTTGATATTGTTGTGTTTATGTCAACATTGAATTTTTATGCTTCTTGATCTTATGGTTTTATTTTCGGAGATCTTCTCTTGTTCTTTCACTTCAACATATCCCATTTGTCTGCTATGCCGCTATGGCTCTAGTAAAGCTTAGATCGGTACAATCTTATGAATGGTTTGGTGTTTAAAAAAAAAGCTCTTCACATTTGTATCTTCTTGAAAAATTTTCTTTTGTTAAAATTCTAATTTTTGCTCCTTAGGTTAGGTTTTTGCTCCCTAGATTATGTTATTATTAGTATTTTGTATTTGCATCTTTATTATCTGTATTAAGTTATTATTATTATTAGTGATTTTTTACGGTATTTATTTTGTTAACTTGCATCATTATTTTTCTGTCCACATCTGCATGTGGGTCTACCGGAAACAACCTCTCTATTATGTAGGGGTAAGGTTGCGTGCTATCAGACCTTTCCAAATCCTGCTTTACTGCGGGACTTAAGACTGAGTGTGATGATGATAATAAATTTCAAAAAAGTGATATTGTAATATATGTAACATAATGGCTTATGAACCACGAGATGGCTAAACTGTATGTAGGAAAAAGGGCACAAGGCATAAAAGGACTAATATTATATGTATAATAGGGATCCATTAAAGTTGTAAGTTCTTTCACAATAAAAATCAACATTTCAAGAGATCTCGACATAAAATATTTTCTTTTTTTCTCAGAGAAATTTGATCCTTTCCTCTTTTCTGTCCGTTAACAGTCGCAAAGAGCGATCAACTTGAATGCGAGTTTTTGTGGGCCTTCAAAGCATGACAAGTTATCGACATATATAAGACTGTTTTATATATAAGAACCGTTAGGAATGTATACCGACAATTTCAGGAGAGCATCGGGAGCGAAGGACAGAGTAGTGCTCCGTGCAATTGCAAATGGAAACAAGATACAAAACACATGCTGTGGTTGAAATGTTTTTGGGAAAATTAACTGACATTCTGAGTTGGTGACAGGTGGGTGAGTACTGAAGAGACTTTGCATTTGCATGTGCCCTCCAACTTGTCATGCGGCCAAGGTCGGCCCGTCCATTTATGACCAAGTGCTCTTTGCTTGGAGTTGACGATGATTCTTTTTGGGTCTCTTTATTATCATTCTGGAATCTGCATAGGAATTAACTTATGTCTAAGTTTATCAATTATCTGTTGGTGCTACTGAAAAGGTGCCTTTCCTTTTTCATTCTCCCCTCTAAACCATGCTAAGTTATTGTTATCAAATTTTTTATAAGAAAAATACTACAACCATTACCAATCAAATTTCAGTGTGTTTATAATACTCATTTTGGATTATTAGGGCTTACCACACATACAAACTTAAATTAATCTCTAGCACCCGTTTTTGTTTAATGTCACATATACAAATGGATTTTGTAGGATTTTCTAGAAATTATTCTATTTCTTCCAGAAGCGGATGATTATTCTGTTAGATGTTTTTGACTATTTTTATAAAATTGGACAACTTTTAATTGCATTTTTCGATTTTTTTCAATAATATATCAGTTAAGTTACATAATTTGATCTGGATAAAGATAATAAAATGACCCAATAAATGATCTAAATCAATAGGTCGAAATCCAGGTGAAAAATGAATTTTGATCAGTGCAGGCCAGACCCATATCTGGCCTGTGATGAGGAAGCTTGATATGAATGTTATATATAAAGGTTAAGATCTCCTGCAGTTGCTCATATCATTCGTAAGCATAAAGATTCTCTAATCCGTTTAGAGAGCTTATGTTTTGAGAAAACTGTGGAAAGACGTTGACCGCGTTTCGGTGAGCTGTTCTCGTGAAGACGATGATGGATTCGCGCTTATTTCGGCTTCAAAAAGCTCGTTTGAAGTTATGAAACCGAAATCAAGTATTTTTTGCATTTCTTCGTTTATTCCCCTTTTACGTTCGATCCGGGATACGTAACTAAGATATCATTACGTGTAGCACGTGGTATCAAAGCGGTGATGTGATCGGGTGGTTAAAAACGAAGATTTTTCAGTTTTTCTCCATAAGATTTTCGGAGAGTTAACTTCTATTTCTCGGTTTTTTCTTTTTTCTTTTTGCATGAAAGTAGTATACATGAGTTTAGCCTTGAGAAATGGGGTGAAAACGAGCCTAAGTGCGCAAAAAATTGGCCCGAAAATCGTCCAGACCCTCGTCAACGATGGTAACACCTGCACAGTGCAGGCGAGGGTGCCCCAGGGGATTTTGGGTACAATTTTTAGGTCTGAGAATTCATAAAGTGATTTTTTTTCATTTTTATGGATTTATTACATTAGTAATAAGTTAAAGTTTAACTCCAGAGAAGGAATTAAAGCGTTCTGAATCCAAATTCAAGTGAATTTTCATGCTTCGGGCATCATTTAAGGGAGATACTTCAAGTTTTCGTATCTCAAGTCTCATGTTCAGCGTTCGGGATTGCACAATAATTACTTGAAAAAAGTATTAAGACATTTTGAGGTCATTTTTAGTGAATTTTTATGTAATGAACTTGCAATAAGGGAGATACATGAGGTCTTCGTGTCTTAGGTGGTCGGTTCAATGTTCGGTGACTCATGATAGTCACTCTAATGAGATTTTTTCTTTACGAAAGTCTGACATAAAGTCTTCAGAGAATTTCTTTAGCACGAGTATGTGACAGTGAGACTGTGCATTCGGGTTTAGCATTTATTGATGTTATATTGTCACATACCATATGCCCATAAAGAATGTGAGGATAACATAAAGACGTATCCCTTGTGTTTGTGGACTTTTTAAGTGTTGATGAGGATGTAGTCACCACAATGGCCTTTCGAGTCAGTATTTTGAATTGTTCTGCTTACACGTTAGAGGATGTCTCTGGTCTTATGTTTGGTTATTCTACCTACAGGGGTTGGCCTTACATGAGATTTTGAGATGTGCATAAAGACATTAGATAGAGGAAAGTCGTTGCTTGAATGATTTATTTACCCACAGGTGGTAGTGTCATGAGAGTTGATGGTTTACACTCTGATTGCTTTTATGTGGATGCCTAATTGTATATATTATGCATTCAGCCCAAAGGTGTTTCATAATATGTGTGAACGGATTTTCGGTAAATATACTATTTAATGGCTTTGAGTATCGTTGTTATCCTACATTTGCGCTGATCTAAATATTGTCATTAAATAGTCACCTTTTTGGTCAACAATATCAATGTCTCCATTGAAACTCTAATCGGTTTCAATATAAAGAAGTGGACAGATGATGTATTGAATGTTATGGAAATAACTGAGGTTGATTTGCCTATACGGACAGATAAGCCATCTCTACCTACATCCATGAGATCGAGAGCTCATAAAACAGCTTACGCAACCTAGGATCGGTCTAACAGATTATGTCTTATGACCATTAAGAGATCCATACCTGACCATCTGCTTAGTGGACTTCCAGACATAGACATAGGGAAGGAATATTTTAGTAATGTCTCCCAGAGGTACACGATCTCACCTAATGTTGAGATAAGTGCCTTTATAAAAGAATTATTTTCCATGAGGTATACGGGAGAAAGATGAGTAATGGAGTACATATCAAGAATGATCCATCTTCACAGTAGACTGAAGATGTGAATATTTCTCTTCCTGATGTCTTCATAGTTCACCCGACTCTTAATACACTCCCTTTAAAGTTTAGTAATCTGGGGATGACATATTATTTGTTGAATAAGGAATGAGACTACAATGCTTTGATGGACCATTGTGTCTCTGAGGGGGAGAAACTCAAGCTTGCTACTTTTACAGCCCTCGACACAACTAAAGGGAAGGCAAAGATGAAGCCCACTAAATTCAAAGGTAGAAAGACTAAATCTTCTCTACATACTGATGTTGGTCAATCCAGTGCTGGTAAAGTCCTAGGGACATAAAGAAGCCAACAGTATAAGGCCTAGAAGGAAAGACTGTAACCACCAGGTAACTCTTTGGCTTATCAATTTATGAATCTAATTTGTGATAGTCGCATTATGCACGATGCATAGGTTCATATCCAGGATGGAGCCAAATAAAGGGGAGGAGGAACTGATGGTTGACAGCAATGGAAAAGTGAATGTAACATCTATAGGGGATGTATGTACTGAACCTTGCTGCAAGGTTCATTTTGGTTTTTACATGACACATTTTATATGTGATCTTTGTATCAATTTTGGAAAAAGAAGGATAACATTTTGTATTTAATGCTTATGTTATACGATTGTTGTTTAAAGCAAAACATAATGGTACAACTTTTTTGTCATAAGGTTTGTATAGAATGTGTCTTACCTCAAATTAGATATATGCTTCTTTGTATCTTACTAAACAAGTCATGAAAAGAAGAACCCTGATGAATGAAAAGTCATACATGGTGTGGCATAAAGTGTAAGCTACATTTCCAAAGCTAGGGTTGAGAGATTGATTAAGGAAAGCATTCTCTTAATTTTAGATTATGATGAACTGGAAACTTGTGCTAACTGTTGCAGGGGTAAGTTGACTAATAAGGAAGAAGAGTCAACTTATGTTTCTGACTTGTTGGGTTTGATACATACGGATATCAGAAGACCTTATACTATTGTATTGTGTAATTCTAAAGGTGTTCTGACATTTGTTGATGATTATTCCCTTTACAGTTATATGTTTTTGCTTAAAGATTGAAGGTTGAGAACAAATTAGGAAAATTCAACAAGATAGTCAAATTTGACCATAGAGAAGAATATTATGATAAACATGGTGTTTTAAAACTTGAAAAGGTCTGCTTACTAGATATATGAAATCAGTTGGAATAGTGACTTAATTCATTACGTCAGGTAGTCCTGAGCAAAATGGTGTGTTGCCAAAAGGCATAATCACACCCTAAAGGACTTAAAGAAGTCAATGCAGAATATGACTAATCTACCTGATTGTTTAGAAGTGTGAAAATTCAACTTTGCACACTTTGCACACATTAGTGTATAGTCTTTCCCTATTGAGGTAGTACAATCCTTATAAAGACTAGTTGCATGCTTGTTACGCTCATTGCTATTTAGCAAGATATCTTAACATTGAAAAGCTACAGATTTTACTGTAAAGTAAGAGGGACTAGAATAGTGGAATCACAAACAACTAAGTTTCTAGAATATAATATCTATGATGATGGTGGGCCCTTTGACCCTTCGGACAATAACAAGGTGGATACTATAGTTATTATGTACCTACTACTCATATAGTTAGATCCGGTGGATCTAGGTCTTTGCACCGTGTTTGTAAAGGAACATGAACTCATACTTGTACACATAGAGGTTCTTAGGGGTACAAGATCTAATGCAATTGTGTAGATCTACTAGAGTGAGACGATCTGCTATCCTATCTGATTACATAGTCTATTAGGTGAATAAGACTATGATATTAGACATGTTACGAATCTAATCACTTATACAGAAGCTATTTCTGGACCCAATGCAGACTTGTGGTGGGACGCAATGACTGATGAGATGCAAGCCATAAAGCATAGTAAAGTCTAAGAGCTAGTTGATTTGTAGCGAAATTGCAAACCCATAAGTTGTAAATAAAGTTTCAAGACCTAAAGGAGTTCATGATAAAGTTCAACAATTTATGGGCTCGCTCAGTTGCCTGATGATTCAATCAGGGAAAAAGGTTGACTTTAATGTTACTTTTTCTCTTGTATCCTCGTAGGAAACATTTTGAGTGATTAAAGCAATTGTAGCTCATGATGATATAGAGTTACATCAGATGACTGTCAAAACCGCTTTCCTGAATAAAGACCTTTATAGAGTGGTCTATATAGTACAACCTGAAAGATTTCAGGATCTAGATGGAACTGAAATGGTTTATACGTTAAGTAGATCAATATATGATTTACATCAAACCTCCCGAAAATAATACTTTACAGTTGATAAAGTTATTACCTCTTTCAACTTCATGGAAAATAAAGTTAAAAAGATGCTTGTAGCAAAGTTATCTTCCTATTATTGCATATGGATGATATATAGCTCACGTCAAATTACTTAACCATGTTGTGTGAGGTCAAGTAACTTTTAGTCAAGAACTTTGACATGAAGGACCTTAAAGTAACATCTTTTGTCCTAGGTATTTAAATTTACCAGGAAAAATCTCAACACTTATTAGACCTCTCACAGAGTGCATACAATAAGTATGTGTTACAAAGGTTTAATACGGTTAACTGTAAACTTGTTGTAACATCGATCTCTCATAGTGAGAGATAATCTTTGGCACAATATCCGAAGAATAAAGTAAAGAGAGAGGTTAAGAGGAATGTTTCGTATACTAGTATGGTTAATAGCTTGATGTATGCTCGGGTAAGTACTATGCGAGACATTGCATTTATTGTTAGACTATTTGGTCAATATTTGGTTAACCCAGGTGTAGACCATTGGAACGCAGTCAAGCAAGTGTTGAGATACTTAAAGGGAATCAAGGATTATATGTTGATATATAGCAAAGTCAACATACTAAACCTCGCAGGAAATTTAGATTCAAATTTTAGCAACGTGTTCGGATGATTGAAAGTCCACTTAAGGTTACATTTTTTATGTTTGCAGATGGTATAATTTTATGGAAGAGTGTCAAGTAGACATGAGTGACTTCCTTGATCATGCATGCAGAGTGTATGTTATGGGGCTGTTTCATAGATGGTTTAGCTCAGAAACATAATTTTTGAGTTATCTGTGGTTGATTCAGTGGCTAGACCCATTCAGTTGTATTGTGATAATCTTGATGCTATGTTGTTTAGTAACAACAAAGAATATCATAGGGTCGTAGCATTTGAAGGTCAAATATTTGACCATAAAGGAGTTTATAAGGAAAAGGTGACATTAAGGTTTGGAGCAATTAAGGACTGAGGAAATATAAGTTGATCATTTAACTAAAAAATTTTACCCAC
>JANITX010153926.1:0-16599 GCA_027564395.1 Erythroxylum ulei
CCTTATAATTGCCTTGTGATGTCCAAATTGATGTGTCTTCTATTTTGCACCCAAACTTCCTTCTCTTTCTTTATTTTATGAATCTCATAATTATAATCTTATAGTAATTTTATTTATAAAGTACGTTTATCTCATACATTATATCTTATGTTAGTTTATTAAATAAACTTGCATATGTTAAAGAATATCTTTAATTGATTATTATTGTAAATGTACAACTAACTGATTGAATGTCATGTATAAACCAACACCTAGTTCATCTTCCTAAGCCTTTCCATCTTCTTTTTAGTCTTCTTCCTTATCATCTTCAATTTTTTCCTCTTTACCTATCTTTTGGGGTTACTTCAAAGTAGTTTACCTATTGCAAAGGCCACTACCTCTCTAATTGAATCATTAACAATTCTATCGTGCTTATGGGATTCACGGTCATGGCATCACTAGTACATGTTGAACCCTTAATCTTACCATTTACTTTGTATAAACATTAAGTTGTTACAGATAAGAGTATGTCTTTGGATCTTTGGTCTATTCTTGTTGATTTCTTTCACTTTTTTGAAGTACTTATTTATTTTCTCAAGTTTCTCTTTGCATATCTTTGCACTCTTATTATATTTAAGATATTAGGTTTATATTTTACTTAGTTTGGAACTTTTAAAACAATATTATGTAGGTTTTATTATATTTTTCTATGTTTAGTTCCTTGTCTTATAGGTGATGAATTTGAGGACATAATATGAGATTTAATGCTTACTTTATCTATATTTATCCAATTAATGAGATTTTGGAGTTATTAGGAATAAAAAAAAGATAGACAACAAATTCATAAAAGATAAGGAGAGCTAATTCTAATTTAAAGATGTCTAAAAATGGAGAAGCTAATGGAACAAGGCACAATGAGCACCAGTGTTGCTTATAGAAAGGCACTTGTCTTACATAAAGGTATGAAAAGTTAAAAAGAATAATAAAACCAACATTGAAATTGATCATAAACCTTTACCGAACTCATCATAAATTTATAAAGAGAAGTAATACAAAACCAATATCAGTTACTACTTGATGTCAAGCATAAGGATGGCGATGGGTCAGCAAGGCCCAGGCCGCTCCTAACCCAACCTAGCCTGACCTACAGGCTGGGTGGCCTGTGGCTCGCCTCCCGGCCCTATTAGAATTTATTTTTTAAAAAATTAAAAAATGACGTTGTTTTATACTTTACCATCAATCCTCAAGCACTTTTGGCTCGTGGCCCAATCAACTCGGGCCAAAGTCAGGCCGAGCCAATTTTGGCATTCCTAGTCAGGCGTTAGTTATACCTTGGCTCATGATACCTAAAACTTTTAAAACAAGATTGGTGCTGGTATTGGTGCTAGCTCGATGTTGATACTCGAATAACAAGGATAGGTTATTTCTTAAGTTTAAATTATCTATAACTCTATTTTTGTAACCCTAATTATAAATATTGATATTAGAATTAACCTCGAGGACTTCTAGCAAACTTCTTGAGAGATTTCCTTTTTTTAAAGAGATTTCATTCTCTTTTGGAATTAGAGGAAGATTAAAGATCAAAGTTTAAAAAGACAGTGACAACTTCAACCAATTCTTTTCTCTTATTCTTTTCTTTATGTTAATATTTATTAGTTTGTGTGTAGTTTTATGATGTTTAGTGGCTAGACACACTAGTTAGTTAGTTATGTAGTCCTTAAAATCAATTAACTTAATATATGTTGAAAAAAATCAAACGATAATATATGTATGTATAAAATACTAAAATACACAAACAATACTCAGCCTATCCAGAAACAAAATAAACATCTAAAATTTTATTATTATTCATTATAAATAAATTATTTTAATTATTATCATTTATTTTTTACCTCTTTATTAATTGAATTAACTAGGCGCTGCTTAACCTAGTAAGTTTACATTCAATAGTCTTTTAGCTCATATTTACTCATCATAATCACTCACTAAGTAGAAACATAATAAGATGTGTAACTATCAGCACAAGGTACCTCAGTCCCTCAATTTAATCTAGTACCCCGATACTGCTCTAGTACTAGCCATCGGCATAAGATATTCTCGAGACTTAGGATACCTCGGTACCACTCAGGTACCTAGCTATCAACACAAAAGCATCCTCGAGACCCAAGATGCCCTAGTACCTGCTCCATGGACAAGTATGTAGCCACAACTTGCTTGTATCTCATCAACCTATCAATCTACAACCATCGAATATAACTTATCCTAGGCAAGCCATAAATTTGCAACTTTCATATTCTATTCTCTATAAACTAGTCTCTATCTAATTTCATGAATGTGATTCTTCTTATCCTAGTTTTCTTAATTATACACATACACAACTAAAAATTATAAATAGCATATGTTTTCCCTAATTATCAAATGATACACATTATAACACCTAACAAAATATAAACATTGAACATTTTGTGCCTTGTTAAATATTTATTTAATAAATAAAATTCTTACAAAATTTATATATTTTAGAAATCCACATATTTAATTATTAATCATTAATTTAATTAATTACTAGTTTAAAATATAATTTATCTTAAAATAATTTATTAATAACAAAATTCACAATTTTTATTAATCGTACACCAATATAAGGATATAGTTTAAGGTGATCCTTACCTAATTTTCAACAATATTAAAATTACTAAAATACCCTTAACTATTAAAAATTTCATATTTTACGTATACATTATTTTATTATTAAAATACCCTTCTAGGACTTAAATTTCAATTTTACCCTTAAATATTTACATTTCCTATTTTGCCCCTTAGTAAATCTTAAATTTCCTAAAGTTGTCTTCTTCTTCATCATTTACTCTTCTCCTAACTCGTTTTTATCTCATTTTTTGAACCATCTTTTCTCCATTTTGTATTTTTTTTCCAATTTCATCAAAATTGTTGTCACAAATAATCGTAACATAATTCTAACTAAAAACTAGTTTAGGATGATTGAAAATCAAGAATAAAAGGGATAGAATTTAGCTGGAAATATTTCCTGTGTGAAGTTGTATGCCTTTTCAACAGATTTTTGGGTTTTTATTCTCCATAATTTCCTTTCTAATATACTGTAAAATAAACAAAACAAGGAAATACATGAGAAAAGTTTCATATGCAGGAGAAAGATAGTGTTTTTATACGCTTAACAGCTAGAAATATAGAGGAGAAGAATAAAATGGAAGCTATTATCGTTGATTTTCTTCCAACTTACCTATTGCTTTGATATCTCTACTCCTCTCTTTTATTTTCAATGGGCTAGGTTGGTTTCTTATTAAATTTTGGGCTTATGGGCTTTACATATTTGGTGATCCAAACAATTCTATTGAATGGCTTTATAGAAAATGAGTTTTAGATAAGGCGCTTTTTGTATTGCATTAAAAAAAAAAAAAAGCAAGCAAGCAAGAAACTGGCTTCTATTAATTGATATAAACTCTTTTGAGGAATGGAATCAAGTGTACTTTCATGATTAACTTTTTTTCTCCATACAAGATTACTAAATTAAAGGGGCAGATTCAAAGCTTACATAGAAGAAAGGGGAAGCATTTTATGAAGCTTAGGAAAGATATAGAGTTATGCTTAGCCAATGCCTATATTACCAATACTTATTATAGCTATTAATGCAATTCTTCTGTCAAGGTCTTACCCTGACATATGATATCAGACTCTAAACGCCCCTTCTAACGTGATTTTTTTCCTTCTCTCGCTGTGCCCTCATTTAATTTGTATCTCTCATTTTATTGCCTGCGTGAATGCCTTTCCTCTGTAGCTTGTGCGTTACTTACGTTCCTTCGGTGCCTATTGCGTGATATTGCAATTAAATTGCAACTCTTTTGATTTGTCCTGTGCGCTGCCTTCACTAAACGACACCACCTCCTCTTGTGTTATGTATATTGCCTGTGGCTTCTAATTCTCTTTACTGTTTTATTGACAAGGCCATTAAAGGTCACTTGTCAATTAAAACCTTCTGCCTCTCTTCGCTGCTTGTTGCGTGCCCTATGTATGCGTTTAATGCATACTGATATGCGTTTTGATCCTCCCCCATGCACGTCGTTTAGCAAAGCTCTTTAAATGCTTTTAATAATTTTGTCTTCTTTGTTTTTCATTTTTCTTGCCTTTAATAATTTTTTTTCTTCTTTTTCTATAAAAACAAGTAAAAATAAATATTCAGAAAATAAACTTAATGTGATACTTTCTACTCACTTTAATTTCTTTGCTTTCAAATTATATCTAAAATTAAATATAAAATAAAGTGAATATCTTAAACATTTTTATGTCAATAATCACTAAGTGTAAATGATTAAATATATTAACAATTTAACACATATTAATTCCATTATCTATATTCAAATATGTAAGTGTAAGAAGAGCACGTACGCAGCACTGATAGCACGCCTCTTTATTACTCATATCAAGGTTCAAAAAAAATCTTCATCTAATAAGACAGATTAGTTACTTGTGATGCTATCTAAAACTACCTAAAACCTGTAAAGAGTGGTCTTAATTATCTCCTGACCACTTTAGTTCATGAGTTCCTTACTAAGGTCTTAATAATCTCCTTAAACTCTTGAATAATTTTTATGTGGATAGTCCTTTGAACAGTAGTGTTAATTATGCTGCGTATGGTTGCTGTCTCTGATATCTGGAGACGGAACGGAACAAAAATTTGAAGACAGTACGGGATAAAAACTGGAGACAATAAGGTGTTTGGTTGTGGTAGACAGAACAGAAAAAACTGTCTCTGTCTCAAGAACAGAATGTGTTTGATTGTAGTGGACAGAACGAAAAAATTGTGCTAATGAAGAAAATGCCCCTGATCCTTAATATGATTAGAAATATGTAATTCATTGATAATTTTATTACGAATGATTTGTATTAGTTAAAAAAATTAACAAATAATAATAATAACAAATTCAAATTAAAATCGAATAATAATAATAACAACAACAACAACAACAACAAAATTAATAACAATAATAAATAAGTTCAAAATGTATAATAATAATAAATTTGAATTATAATAAATACAAATTATATAATAATAATAAAAAATACAAAATGATGCTTAATAATAATAATAATAATACACCTACTACTACTACTACTAATAATAATAAGAAATTTATAATAATAATAAAACAAAACAAAATGTATGATAACAATAATAATAATATTAATAATAACAATAATTATTACAAAATTAATAATAATAATAATCATAATAATTATAATAAATACCTATTCTTAGGATAATAATAATAATAACAATAATAAGAAGAAGAAGAAGAAGAAATTTATAATAAAAAATACAAAATGTGTGATGATGATGATGATAATAATAACAACAACAACAACAACAACAATAATAATAAATACAATATTATTATTTATAATAATAATAATAAATAAAAATGTTATAATACTAATAATAATAAGAATAATAGTTATAACAAAAATTCTAATATTAATATTAATGATAATCAATACAAAATTAGTAACAATAGGTTCGACATACATTCAAATAAAACATATAAGCATTCATAGAATTAATTACATAATAGGTTCAACAAACATTCAAATACAACATATAAACATTCATAGATTTAATTATATAATAGGTTCAACATACATTGAAAAAAAACAGGTAAGCGTTTATGGAACTAATTACATAATTGGTTCAACATACATTAAGGCCTTAGAATTCATTAATAATGTCCTTAACAATAATTTCCAAAATGACTCAAATGGCTATGAGTAAAAATGCTTGACTCCATGCCATGTTTGTTTGCAAAGTTGCAACCTCATTGACTTGTTCATTTATTGGAAGTGCGAATGGAGTCGGCATGGAGGATGGTTCATTGGCGGTAGGAGCGACGTCTTCAATGCGACGAGCCGACCTATATAGGTCCATGACAAAAGCACTTTGTGCTTCATCCAATGTCCGATACCCCTTGAATCGAGAATTAGGAAACCCCTCAATAGCCAATTTGACATCATCCCAATTTGTAAAAATACCAACTTGACATCCAATAAGGATCACATAAAAGTTGTATCTGCCCATATTTAGGTACCTGAAAATGAATCATATTTTCATCATTCATACACGCAGAATAATGACAAACATTAAGAAGTTTGTAAACCAACCATTCATGGTAATAGATAATTGTACAAACATACATCATTCAACATAACAATCTCTGTTTCATATCCATGCACATTAACAAATTATACATCAAGTCATATGTCATCATCTAAAAGGCTCCTAACATTTACGTTGTTCTAAAACATGCATGATTTACATGCTCAAAGCCATGAAACACTGATTGAAATGGTTTATAGGAGGAGTAAATAATTGATATAAAATATGGACGCAGGGGCTTAAAAAAGTAAAATTCCTTATACCTGGTATAGTGCATGACTAAGCTCTTGCCTTGTAGTATGCAATTGTTGCTCTAATGCAAAATTAGATAGTATCAGTCCATCCCATTCTTACAATTATAAAAACAAAATTAACTGATGACTAGAATAGGATAACACAATGTAAACAACATACCCATTTATAGTGTCAACAATATCAATTGCTACAACATTTAGTATGTGTTGAAATGACCAATTAAAGCAACTGATCACCCCAAAAAGAATCTAAAGCTGGACAAATTTGACTGTTAACAAAAAGATGTTTTATCTTGGGTCTATTATATCGTAAATCTGACTTCAACAGTAAAAATTATCTTAAGTACCCAACCTAACTAAAGGGGCAATGAATCTTAAGGGAAGGCTTTAGTCAAGGAACATCACATCCAACACCGCAGTGTAGCTGGCAAAAACATGCACCTCAATTAGAATATTAGATATTTATCAACACATTGTTTATGCACACATGTAGATGAATATCAAAAAATGTCTACATAATAAAAACTTAAATCATTGGAGTACCACACCAATCAAAGTAAACCCTTAACCAACAATTATAGCAATGACCATCAGTGAACTTACCCTGTTTTGACTGGAATAATGTCATCCAACATAAGTGGCTCACCAGTGATTGGGCATTTTCCATAATCCTATGCCAATGAAAAATTTCTTTAGGGAAAAAGAGTTGCAGATATAAAATTTGAAATGCATATTGAGATTATGGAAATGATATGAGAGAAAAAGCAACTCCTAATCACTTTTGGCTTCAGGAAATAGGCTCAACAACTAGAATGACAAGTAAAAGGATGTTTAGAATACTTGTTCTTTTGAATTGACATTAAATCAAACTAATCAAAAACCAAAACAATGCACTTAGCAATTTCACAAGAAACCCACCAACTTGCTACATGTTGTAAAGCCTAATATCTAACACCTTCAACTTTAACTAAGTCTTTCTACATGCTACACTTCATCACAATAGCTCAGCAAAAATTCTGTAAGTTGACAAGGAAAAAAGATACAAAGTGACACTAAAGTTAAACAAAATAAATGATTCAGCAATCTCAACTCAATTTTCCTCCTTTACCTTTTCCCAAAACCTAAAGAAGTGTCTTTGTTTCTAAATTCTTCTCAGTACACAAAACCTTTCCAAAACCCTAAACTTGAAAAAGAAAAATCTTTACTTAAAATTAAAAAAGATAATCATTCAAGTACAAAAAATTAAAAGAAAATGTATATGTTTTTGGGTGTGCAAAGAAATGATTTTGGGAAAAATAATCCCTTCCACATTAACAGCCGCCAAGGCTTAGAACTTTGCTAGAACAAGGTCCGTAGGCCAAACCATATGTCGAAAAATATTGTCTCAGCTTTACTAGTGAACAAACAGAAGAAATTGAAATTTCAAAAGTTATAGATCGACAGAATAAGAAAGATAACAGACCGATATGTGTCTTTCGATGAAACGCTTTTCAAACAGAAGCCCGAACTTCTTGGAGGCCATAGGCTCTTCCGGTACCTTGTCGGAGACTGCAGAGAAAGAAAGTTACAAAATTGAGACAACTTCATAAACAAAAAACCTAAAAAAGACAAGAGAAAGATAATAGGTTACTTGACCAATTCATTATGACAGCTAGGGTTTGGGTCTACAAGTTGGTGAGACTAGTAGAAGAGGACTGAGCAGAGCTGAGCTGAGCTAAGAAAAAGAGGCTTTTCGACTCCAGACTAGAACAAGAAAAGACCAAAACCAGATGCACCAAATTTGCGCAACCAAAGAAATGGAGGTGTTCGGAGGCAACGACATTTTTTCAGCAAATAACAAAAACTTAATTTAAGAAGAAGAGTCCTAACGTGCGAGAGAGTTGCCTAGCGTGCGACAGAGAAGCGTCAATGGAGAAGCCCAGAGTGTGAGAGAGGAGTGCTTTGAGGCGAAGGACGGCGTGCGAGAAACCGAAACAAGGACCAAATAACAAAGTAGGGGTAATTTGGAGGTTGCGTCTTTCTTTGTTCCGGAGACAGGGACAGAGAATTTTTGTCTTTCGATTTACGAGGAACAAAAATCTTTATCCCTGTCCATCGGAGACAGTGAACATAAAACTGGAGACATCAACCAAATAGCCAAGGGAGACGGGATTACTTTGTTTTGTCAACTGTCCCCACTCACGGGGACAGTAACCACACACAGCGTAACTGTTATGTACATTTATTTATTGTTAAATTAAAATGCGAGGGACTTTCTAGTGTTTATAGTTAATATTTAATATTATATTGTACACATGTACAATAATACAACATAGTTAAATTATTCTTTGAGAAATATTAAATGAAATAAAAAGTAATAAGGAGTACCCATCCAAATATGCTATGGCTATTATCAAAGGAAAATATTAAAAAAAAAATAATGATGTATTATTAATTTAATAGATTATTAACATGATTTTAAGAAAACAAATTAAAGTTATAAATCTCTTAAGAGTGTTTGCAAAGTTGCTGGATAACTAAGAGGCCACCGGTTTTACTTCTTGTTAAATCTTTATTAAATTAATTAATTCTTATAATCATTAAAAAGTATGAATATTTTGTATAATTAAATAATTTTACAGAATTAAAATTCAATATAGAATATAAAAATTACACCAACTCATTCTAATTAAATGACTGAAGATATTCATCATACTACAATGCTTTAAAGTATAATATGAGCACCAGTTACAAAAAGAAATATCAATTAGTTAGAGCTTCCATTATTATGATCAATGTATATTTGTTTAGTAATTTTATCTCAATTTTGAGACATAATCTGAAATTGTAATATAGTTATATTATATTCTGTTTGAGAATTTGCATCTTTATTTACTTTTTCTGTAATTTGCTCTTTCTTTTTATTAGAACTATAAAATAATTTATTTCTGTGATGAATTAGGATAAAATTAAAGGATTTTACGTAAAGATGTCCTTCTCTTTTCATAGGTTTTTTGAACTTTTTCTTTGATTTTTATGTCTTATATTTAGCCTAAATACTTGAGTTTGTAATACTTGGCCCTTTAGTCATTTTAGTAAGATTTTTGTCAATTGTTTGTTTGTTTTATTTATTTATTTGTGCTCTTTCTTGTCTGTTTATTTATATATTTATATTTATATTTACATTCTTTTCCTTTTACTTGTTATTTTATTATATTTTTTGTTATTTTTATGCAGTGATTTGTTTATATTGTTGACTTTTGTTTTCTTCAAATTGTTTCAAAAACTTTTTTTCTTGTGAGTTTATTGGAAATAATCTCTCGACTACTTAGGAGTAAGGTTGCAAAATTTTGAACTTATCTAAACCTTGCATCTCAGTGAGATTTCTACTAAGATGTTGTTGTGATTGTTATTACTGATTTATCCATTCATTCTAATAAAATTATGTATCACTCAACAAGTAATAATAATATATTTTTGTTTTTAAAGAATAAACGATTAATATATGAACTCCAATCGAAGATACATGACTTGTCCTAACAGTATACAAGCTTAGTTATACAATTAATTAAGTAACAAATAGCTTAAGAACCATACTTTAAAGCTAAGATAACAACTTGCTTCATTAGGAGGAGAAAACCAGTTGTTCCCAAATGCCAGGCTTAATGTTTCTCCTTAACCTTACAATTAAATAACTCTTGAAACTAATCAGCTAGGCCTAAATTTAAGTTAAAGTATGTATAGTGGAGTGAGTTTTACATCAAGATCATTTACAATTTATATAGCTCAAATGGTACTAATCCATTGCATATATTTAGGGATATCAATCGGGGCGGGCCATCCAAGGCTTAGGTCAGACTAAGCCAGGGGTAACTCAGACTTAAAGTAGGCCTATCAGGTCCAACCTAAATTATTATTTTTTTTTAAATTTCAAAACGCCGTTGTTTTGTCAACTAGAGGCCTTGTCAACAAGGACTTGGCTCGTTGATTTCATTGAACGAGGTGAATGTTGTGAATAATGAGTTATTCCTTAATTGAGCGTACTAGATCTTGAAAGATGTAGTTGTTATTGAGCTCTTTTCCTTGAAAATTTATGTGGTTCCTCTCCTTCCAAATGAGATAAAATGCTTTTCCAAACAAAATTTTGTATGTTAAAAAGTCACCTTTGTGTATATTATTTCTTTGACTAATCTAATCAATGAGCTTTAGATAATTTAACTACGGAGAGGAGAGGTTACATAGTTGTTGAATTTTTTTTCCATATGATAGAGGAGTATTGGCAATGGAAGGACAAGGGGTTGACATGTTAAAAAGCATGAGAAATATTTCTTTAAATGAACATTAACACATCTTTCATTAGTATTCCACAATAAATAATTTTTGTAGTTAAATAATTCTTGTGAACCTTGAGATCTTTCTTTGTAATCTCATAAATAATTTCTTTAGCTTTGATATGATGAAAGAATTACATGCATATTAGTGTAGCTTGAGTAAGCTCAATAGAATTTATTTAAAAATATAAAGAACATAATATTAACAAAAAATAATAAATAGTAATTACTTTTACTATATTTGTTAAGAATAAAGTAACACCTTATTAAGGCATAGGAACTTGGTTCATTAGATTTGTTACCATTTCTAAAAGAACTTGAGAGTCATTTGTAGTACTTTCATATCTAATCATTTACATATATGCAAACATATGTCAAATAAGAAATATAAAAAAATATTTTGTATTGAATTAATTTTTTGCCCCATATGGTTTCACTGTATGCATCAATATGTGTATCATCTATTGCTCCTTTATAGTCCCACAAAATATAATTGTACGATTAAAATGATTAATTAAATATAAATGAATAATAAAATAGTAATAAAGTATATAAATATACTTAAAAATATAAAAAGGATGTTGAATTATCTTAAATCTTAAGAGGTGTATTCATAAATGATGGTAGAGCAATGACTCTTTTGGTAAAATGATTAATTACATAAAAAAGTTTTCTAAAATACTTTGAATTTATCTAAGTAGAATGTTAAAAGCATTTTGCATTAACTTTTTGATGTCTTACTATTCTTATCTTCATCAAGAAAATTACAATATGTTCTTCCACAATTAAATGATTAGTTAAATTTAAGCTTCTTAAACATTTTAACATATTACATAAGCTTAAAAATATTATTTTATTCATTCTTAAGTTCTCACAAATCCTTGTAAGATTCCCATTTGTTAGTTTCAATATTCAATTATGACTTAATCAAGCAAAATTTTTACATGACTGGTTCTTTAAACCAAAATCTTTATACTCTTCCACAATTAAACAAATTAAAACTATCTTGATTGTTTCATCATCTAAATATGATTTAAATCTAATTAGGAGGCTATGTATCTATAATAATAATATTTAATAACTAAAAAAGACATAAAATATAAATGTTAAAGTTATCCTTAAACAACAAAACATACAATATAAATCTAAAAAGTTTATATCGAATATTTAGTCAAGATGGTCAAATCATAGAATAGTTCTAATATGAAAGTGCCTACAATAATAACAATTTAAAACTCGATAACATTAAAATATAATTAACGAGAAAGAATTCAATTTAAGTTCCTTGCATTTAGTATGTCCTTAAAAATCTCCCTATAAAGTGGAGAATCATATAAAGCCTTCACTGCTTTTCTATACTGCACATCTTCTTTCATTGTATTAATATCTTGATTAATTAATGAAAGTTCAACTTCATTAACATCACCATTTTTTCTTAAGCAAATCATTCTGTCTTTTTAACAGCTCACTAATTATACCCAAGATGTTTTTTCTATAATGTTAGAATATGTCCTTGTTTCATTATTTATTTCTAGGATATTTTTTTCCTTAGAAGGAGAATTTATAACTTAATCTTCTTTTCATTGAAGGAAGAAACTTTATCAAACTTAATACTATTTTCCGCTTTTGCATTATGTTATAGAGATTATTAAACTAAGGGAGGTTTTAATTGATGTTTTGATGATAAAAAAATATAATAATTATTAATGAGTTTATTATTTTCATGAGAAGCAATATTAGAACAAGATATAGTAGTAACTCAAGAAGATAGTTCATAAAGATGATAAATAAAACTTTTAAGTTTGTAGCCTTCAAAATGGAGATTAAGTAAAAAACAAAAGAAGATCAAGGCATATCAAGATTATTCCATATCTTATAGTATTAATTGTAATCTCATTTTGTCACTGTGATAATCTTTAAGACTTACCAGGTATAAACATTTTATCTTACTTTATTTCATAAGTCTTTTCAATCATTAAGAGAAATAAAATTTTTAAGTTTCAAAGAAAAGCTCTTAAACCTTAAAACATTCTTTGAGGAATATTTTTAGAAGTGTTTAAGTTATAATTACATTAGATAGATTGAGTTTGATCATTTTAATTTATTAAAATCTTGTTTTTGAAGGGATTGGTAAATTAATATGGGTTACAAGTAAACCAATATATGTTAAAGTTGTAAAATTTGATGAACTAAAAGTTTATAACAATATTTATTGACATATTAGTCAACCGATAAGAAATGAATAGTAAATTTTATGCACAAAATGCATATTAGTTGACTAGTGAGCTAAAATTAGTAGTTATAATAGTTAGTTTTTTGCTCCAACGATAAGTAAAGGTCTCAAAATCATATAAATAAATATTTTCACATTGATTCTTGCGTAGAAAATTATTTGGTGGCGTGGAAAGAACTTCTCCAAAAATAACTGTTCATCTCATTTTATAGTGTCACTGAGCTAGAGGGAAGATAATATAGTCAACCCTTTGCCTTATCTTTCAATGAGAATGGAAAGACTCTAATATTAATTTATTCCTCAGTCACTCCTTGTAGCTTCATTATAGAGAAAACAAGATGAAATTCTTTTTAAGTTTTATAAGGATCTTCACCTACATGACCACAAAAAATAGGGAGTAAGTGAATCAAGCCAAATTTCAATTTAAAATCTACCTCAAGATTTGAAAATCGTATGTGTAAAAGTTGTTGATTCAAATTTGGTGCCACTAACTCTCTCAATGTTCTAGTGTTAGGATTTGTCATCTTTTCTTTAACTTTTTGGAAATTAGAATCTTCACCAATTGTTAGATCCATCTCAACTTTTACTTCTAAAGGTGAATGATGGATTCCTTACTTAGTCTCTTTTCTTAAATGATGTATTGTCTTCCCAATTTCTAGATTATATTGCAATTCACATATTTGAGAAAATTGAGTTATACAAGATAAGAGATTAACAGTAAACTATAAAATAGTGCAAAGAAACTAAGTAACTAAAATGGTTCCTCAGCAATGACGTTAAAATTTAATTAGGTTTTCAAATCCCTCAAAATTAATTTTGATTCCGAAACTTTTATAGTAGTCGTGGAACTAGGACAAATCTATGAGAATTGAAAATTAATTTCTTAATTTCAATTAACAAAACAAAATGGGAGTTTATGATTAATAAACTAATTAACTAAAATTAACAAGGAATAAAAAATAAACTAAATTAAAATTTAAGAGTACTTAACTCCAGTTCAAGGGAAAGATCTTATCTAAGTATAACATTAATTAATGGTCTAAAAATAATATTTTTCACACTTCAAGCAATTAGTTCGAAACATATTAACTAGAGTTTTGAATCCCCTTGGAATAGAAGATTTGGATTTAGCCACACATGTCTTTAGTTTCAACACCAAAAATATAAGAAATGATAAATTATTCAGAGAAATTATAAAGAAATGAAAAATGAATGATGTGAAAGTGCTAGATATTTTTTTCCTTCTTTCCCCCTTTTTTCCTTCTTTTCCTCCTCAAAACCTAGCTTACATCTATCTTGCAAGATCGCTATCTAAAACAAGCCCAAATCCCTACATAATAAGGTTAGAAATAAGTTTCCTAATTAAATTCTAGCTCTTAAAGTGAATTTGACATTAGGTATGATCTCGTCTTATTCACTGCAATAATTTGTTTAATTTTTTCAAAATTTGTGATTTTGCCCAATAATAGTCCAACTTGATCTCCAAATGTCACCTCCTAAAACAAAACAAATATTAAGTTTCCTATTTAAGCACCAAAATATAGTCAAAACAAAAGAGAGAATTTCAATTAACATAACAAAATAATATCTTATTAGTCATTATACTATTTATTGAATTTTGTTTAAAGAGCTACCTTAATATTCTTTCAACTAAATTTAGAAAAGTTAGTAGTTGTTCAATTTTCCCTTCTTCACTTTTTCAACCATTAAATGAGATTAAATCTATTTCATCATTTATACTCCATCATTTTTATTTATTTTCACATAAGCATTTAACTTATTGTCCAAAGCATTTATGATCACTAAAAATAATTAAATATATATCTCATGCAATAATTTGAAAAATATATACTAAGCTTAATGTTAAATAAATATGAGTAGATAATATTATTTTATGGACTTTACAAAACATTTATAATATGTATACACATTAATCTATATGTATCAATTAACGACTAACTAATTTGATGAACTATTATCTTCTTTTGCATCTTTATCAATAATATGTTTACACAGATTATTCCTCCCATAGCATAAACCATTTATAAGGGAGCAGTAAATATATTTATCAAAAATAAAGCTTTAAAAATTGCACCTTTAAGAATTTTCCTTAGCATTATGTATCATACCCATTTTGCAATACCCACAAATAATAGTATATAAGTAAACTATCAAGCTCTAAGCCTACATTAAGCATTTTATATAGATAGGTAGAGATAAAGTTGCGTACTATCGGACCTTCTAGGATACACCCCTTCTTGCCTAGTGTACATGTAAGCTTGGTAAATGCATAAATGAGAGGTAAAAATCCCTGACATGAGCATCTTATAAACAATTCATATTCCCAAAGTTGACGATTATCTTCAGAGGACCCACTAATTACTGTACAATGTGCAATTGCATTATACTCATGCCCCTGACAAAGCATATTATTAAGGAGCTTCAAGGTCAAATGAGGTCGTTTTTTCTTACAAAATGACTTCATCTTAACCGTAGAAGTGTAGATACTACAAGTAGCGTCTTTATCTTTCATTCTCAAATAAAGTTTATGGGCTTGATTCAAGTAGTCATACCCGACCAATATATTCATAACGACATTACAAGATCATACAAATGATTTATAGAAGTCCATTTTTTCAAACACAGACAGTAACTTCTTGAACTTTTCTTTCTTTCCATAACTTGTCATTGCTTCAATAGTTACTGTCTCCATTAAAGTTCTATCAACAGTCATCCTTTTTATAAGCATAAACTCTAAGTCTCAAACTGCCCACGAATCCAAGCTTGTCAACCATGCATTTATAAGTAATAAACATGTTTGCAAATCCATCTTCATCTTTAATAGAATTAAACATTTCAAGTAGTTTAAGAGGGCACTTTTGGTCTTTCAAGACAGAAGTACTGTAGATAGAGTAACTCTGAACCAAATGAAATCCCGACCAATGGTAATAAAAAGTTATGAAAAAGCAAGTAAATTAGATAAATAAACTAATAGCCTCCTAATCTGACGAGCTACAGATCATCATAAAAGAAAAAATTATGAAATTCATACTCAAAAGTCAACATCCGCATATTTAAGGTCCTAACAAAAACAAGGGGATAACTACATCCTAAGAGACAGGTGGAAAACACCAATGACACAAATATTATACTCTTAATATAGAAACTGCTAGTTTGAAATATACCGTCACAATGATGTGCTTATTCTACTAGCTTGTCTCGTTTCAGCTTCTCCGAACTCTGAAATGGGCCTACACTTTCTTTCCGTTGTAATAACCAGTTGAAAGAGCAATCCAACTAAAAAGAGAAAAATAAATAGTGATTTGGTGCAGGTTGAACAAAGAATGAAATTACAGAAAAGAGAGGGGAGAAGGAGAGAAGATGAGAACTCAGAGATTAAGGTGGCTGGAAAAGAAAAGAGAATGAAGAATGAGGTTATAGAAAAAGAGAAGGAAGAAGGAGAGTAGATAGTGGTTCTGCCGGATGTTGGCGGAACGGAACGTTGCCGTTTGGCTCCATGATTTGGTTGCTTCTAGTGATGATTCCGACACAGATGTATCTGCAAAACAAAGAAGGCACGTCGGGGGTTGTGTCCCGATTAGCCCCTCCGACGCTCAAGTTAGTTTTTTGGTGAAGGTG
>JANITX010153987.1:0-16577 GCA_027564395.1 Erythroxylum ulei
CCCAGTTGATGAGCTTGATTGGCTATATCTCTCAATCTTTCATGAAAATCTCCAATAGTCTCATTCTCATCCATCTTTAGCTCTTCAAACCGCACAGCTAATATCTGTAGTTTTGACGATATCACAGATTTAGACCCTTCATGAATAGTCTGCAACATGTCCCACGCCTCTTTTGCCGTTTCACATGCTGAAATCATTGAGAAGCGTCCTTCGTCAACAGCACTGAATATCGCATGTATTGCTTGTGAATTTGCCAGTGCACTTTCTTCTTCCATTCTTGTCCATTCTGACGGATCTTTCTGAACTGCCTCTCCTTTATCATCAATGATCATTGGATGCGTCCAACCATGTACTACTGAATACCAGGCTCTCGTGCTCTAAGCTTGAATAAAGAATTTCATCCGGGATTTCCATGATGGATAATTTGATCCATCCAATAGTGGTGGTCTAGTAATTGATGCACCTTCTCTCATAACCATGTCTGCGAATCTAGGATCTACACCAACTTGTTATCAAGTTCTGAATCGGTGACCTTGCTCTAATACCAATTGAAATAATTAAATCGTTAATCAATTCGCAGACTATCCACAAATTTTCTTCGCGCAAGTAAATAAAAGATCACGACTGCAAAATAACGAAGACACAACGTTTGGTAACGCAGTTCGACACACTTTGCCTACAACTGCGGGGCCCTCACCCAAATTAATTACTTCCACTGTAGTTCACAAAAATTACAAAAGATTGATCTACCCCGTACGACTCAATCTATATAACCGACCCACAACCTAACTACCCGTGAAAGATCTTCACGCCCAATAACATGACCGACTCGTGTTAACCTCGTCAGAGGATTTTCCTAACTATGTTTACTCAAACTCAAGAACAAATGAAACAATAAAACAACTACTCTCACAGGTCAGAAGTAGTCCATGAACATAAATAAGCCACTGCACAAGTAAGTCATGCATGCATCAACAATCAACTTTCTTCTGTGCCACAAATGACAAACAACTTCAAGGACCCAGAGAATCAGCAACTCCACGTGATTACGTAGACTCCACAACAGCAAGAAAATTGTGAATAGAAAAAGAACTGCTCACAAATAACATTACGCGATCAGCCCAGTAGAATCACATAACAGAGCACCAGCCAAAAGTCACCCAAAAATCAAAATTCTGCTGTATGTTCAAAAGTTCATATGCGCAACCCACAACACCAGCTCACTTCATGGAACACATAATACCTACGACCACAGTAACCCACCAACACACGCTAGGTTTTCCAATTGTCAAAGATTCCCTTCCAAACATGGATTATAGAGATTTATTAAAATAAAAACTCTGCATCCCAATTCCAAAACGTAATCTCCAAGATTTATGGTAATTCCCATGTCCAATAAAAATGCCAAAAATAAAGATAAGATATATTTAAAATAAATCCTAACATTTCCTCTCATATTTTATATGCCATATCAGGTACTTCCTCTTCATAATACCTTAATTCAGCTTCTTGTAATCACATAACCTCTAACTCTTAATATAATATGCACCTGATCCCATTGCTTCTTTGCTAATTTTGGATTTAACACCTCCAAATGATCCTTCTTTATCATCAATACTTTGAGTAAGTCATCCTTTTATTTAACTTCAACATTTTCATGTTTACTCCAATATTGTTTATTTATATGGACATCATACCTATGAACATTTATGGTAGAAAGTGATGACAAAAGAACTACAAGCTCTTACTACCACGAATAATTGGGACATGGTTAATTTAACTCTAGATGAATCTATTCTTAGTTTGAAATAAGTCTATAAAACTAAGGCTTGAGCTTATGGATTAATTGAATTATACAAAACCTGACCGGTTAATAAAGGATTCACCCTAAAGTATGATATTGACTATAAAGAGACATTTACATTGGTAGATCATTTAACCTTAGTGTGTAGTCTCGTTGTAATTTTTTCTAACAAAAATTGATAGTTCAAATAGGCGTCAAGAATGCCTTCCCCAGTGGTGATCTTATATAAAAAAAACATACATGGAACCTCCACCTAGTTATGATCATCCACCCAATAACATTTGTTGACTTTATGAGCCCTTATATATAAACTAAAACGAGCTCCCTGAACTTGGGTTCCAAATTTAGCTCCATTATTGCTACCTTTCACTTTCAGTCCAACTCATATGATAATGTATTATTCATTCATAAAACAACTCAAGGGTACACTTTTCTTCTAGTTTATGTTGACGACATAATAATTATTGATAATGACACTCAAGGTACTTCCATTATCAAATATTTTCTACTCTAACACTTAAGGTATTTCCATCATCAACTTTTTTAGTTTTTGAAGTTTCATATGATAAATTTGATTATCATCTATCACAACCAAAATATGCATCAATCTCAACTCTCGTGTTAGTATCACTGATACTAGGATTATTAACACTCCACTTGAACCCAATATTCATCTTTTTGATATTAAAGGACTCTCTTCCAAAGTATTGGATTTCATACCGTATAAATTAGAACGTACCGTATCAATTAACAACTATACAAAACTATCGATCGATATTTGAAATATCAATCAAATATCAGCTGGTACCATAAAGTTTAAAATATCCAGGGATTTAAATGAAAAAAAACCTAAGTATAAATTGAAACATAACAACCAGTGCAGTCAGGCAGACAAGAAGTGATCAGAAGCTCATCCAGTCACTCAGACAAGAAGCAATCGAAAGCTCATCCCACATCAGCCACAACTCCCGTTCGCAGTCACTGCAACGTCCACCGGTAGTCAGCGCAATCTCTCTGTAGTTACTGCAACTCCCGGTACAGCTCATCTCTCTATATTGCCAGCTAGCTCCTCTCCTCGCTAGTCTCCACTTGTCACAGCTTGCCAGCTCCTCTCCTTCACCTCCAAACGCCAATCATAGCACATAGTTCGCCCCTCCATGTTTCCAACTAGCTTCTCTCCTCCGCCAATCGCCGCCAATCGCAACCCACTAGCTCCTCAACTCTGCCTGTTGCCAGTCACTTACCAATCATTGCCATTCATCACCCTCTAGCCTCTTGTGTTATGTTGCTCTATTGATTTCTAAAATTGTAGTGTTAAGAGCCAAGGTCACATTTTGCTATAGTGTGTGAGTGGAATTGTGGATCACTGGATTGTAGAACTCTGTGTTTGTGTTTGTGTATGTGATTGATTATGTTTTAGGCTTGTGGATTTGCCAACTTGTGGATGGCTTGTAAAATGTAAATTGTGAAATTTTGGTTTCACTATTACACAATCAAAAATTAACAATTCATATGTTTACTTGGAAATTATAATTGATTATGTTTTTTACTTTTTATAATGATTAGGAACTACAATTTTGAATTAGATTATGGATATGAGTTTGAGGTTATTCATTTGTTGTTTGAAATTTGGAATTGGATTATGAATTTGAGGTTGTTCTCGTTTGAAATTTGAGATTGAGGTATATTAAAATTTGAATAAAATGTTAGTCTTTATTATAAATTAAAATTTTTAATGATCAAAATGGATTAGTTAATTTGTGGCTAAATTATATGAATAGTAATTATACAAATTGAATTATAGATGTTGTGAGTTTATATCTATGATTGGATTATTTAATCAACTAATCAATAATAATACAAAATAAGTTATAGCTAAGAGTTTATGGCTAAATTATGTGATTACACAAATTGAATTATAGATGTGAGTTTATAATGGAATTATGTAATAACACAAAATGAGTTATAGTTATAACTTGTGAGCTTATGATTGAATTATATAATTATACAAAATAGGTTATAGTTGTGAGTTTATTTTTAAATTATATAATTACACAAAATAGTTTATAGTTAGTGATCTTAAGATTGAATTATGTAATCAAACAAAACTAGTTATAGTTACGAAAGTGTAGCAATCGATGTGTGTGTGTGTGTGTGTGTGTGTGTGTGTGTGTGTGTGTGTGATGTTTAGGTTTAGAAAGAGACATGAGTTATTGAGAAACTATTATTGATCTATTTCTTCATATTTTTTACACTTTATTTTGATATGAAGTTATTAAACTAATTTTGATATATTTTCATTCATTTTTACAGATAAATGGAATGAAGTTCAAGTACACCTAATAATTCAACCACTTTAGGAAGATTCAATGATCCAGTTGGGGCTCATGCTAGATTGATTCCTAGAATGAAGAACCATACCATTTGTTTGTTTTGTAACAAACATTCGAAAGGTGGAGGAATCACCAGATAAAAAAAAAGCATTTAGTTGAGGTCAAAGGTGATGTGGAGCCTTTTAAAAAATTGAGCTATGATATGAAATGACAAATAAAGACTTTACTTGAAGAGTATTATCATGAGAAAGATAAAAGGCAAAGATTGAATTATGAAATTGATAATGGAATTTTTTGTGTGTTTAAGATGATAGTAGGAATGTTAAAGATGGTAGTATTCCTACCCAACAAAAAGGGAATGTTATACTTGACGTTAGGAAAAGAAGAAGATACGTGTCTAAATTTTTCACCACAAACAACTCTTAGAGCTCAACCTTTAATTTGTATTGCCTTACAATCTAGAGAAGCAGCTCATAATATAGATATGACAATGGCTAAATGGTGGTATGATTTAGGTATAACATTCAATGTTTTCCTATCTTATTATTATCATCCTGTGGTAGATGCTTCTTATGGCCTATGTTACAAAGCTCCTTCAATTGATGACTACGGTGGTAAACTTTTGAGTAGCTTTATTTATGAAATTAAAAGTTTTTTAAATGAAAGAAGAGTGACTTGAGACACCTTTAGGTCTTCAACCATATGTGATGGACAAATAGAAGACATAAGCCTATTATTTGTTTTTTAGTTTATTCTACAAAGAACACAATATTTTTGAAGTCTATTGATGCATTTAGCCTTAGCAATGTTGATACTCTATTTGAAATATTTGACATGTGAATGAAAATGGGCCAGAAAAAAATTATTTAGTTCAATATTGACAATGATTTCGCTTATAAAGCAGTTGGAAGGAGATTGCAAAGCAAGTATAATTCTTTTTACTGGACTCCTTGTTTTGCACACTACATTGACTTGATGTTGGAAAATATAAGGGATGTTAGGTATTTTCCTATTATTGATGAGACTGTACAGAAAGCAAAGAAGGTGACCAAGTTTATCTATAATTGTGTATAGGTCTTAAATTTAATAAGAAAGGATTTCACCAATGGTAAAAATTAGTGTTATCCTACTATTATAAGATTTACAATAAATTTCTTATCACTTTAGTGTTTTATTATGATGAAGAAAAGGTTAAGACAAATTTTTACAAATGATAAATGAGTTGCATCTCAGCATGCTAGGTCTAATACTGGATTGGACATTTCTATAATTATTCTTAAAGATAATGATTGTTGGTCCCAATGTTAAATTGTCGTCTGAGTTTGTGAGTCTTTGGTGAGGTAATCCTTCTAGTTGATAGTGATGAGAAGGCAATAATAAGTTATTTTTATGATGTCATAAAAAGGGTAAAGGAAGTAATCAAGGTCAATCTGAAAAAAAAAAGTCATCTTTATACACATCTTATCTTACACTCATCAATGAGAAATGGGAAAGGCAAACTTTACTCTCTGTTTTTTGCAGCTGGGACATTTTTTAATCCTAGTGTCTATTTTAGAACAAGTTTTACAAAGAAAACTGAAGTTAATAGGGGAATGTTATTAACTATTGTAACAATTGTTACCAATGAGATAATACAAGCTCTCCTAAGCTCATAAATGGAGATTTATAAAGATGCTTATAGTGATTTTAAGATATCAATTGTTATTTGTTAAAGAGATAAAATTAATTTATGTACACATTTTTTTCCCTGTTGTTACTTGTTGAAAATGAATCATCACTTTATTTTGTTCATAATATTACGTTTGTTGTCTTAAAGTTACTTAGTAGGATCATATTAGAAGTGATATTCCAGAATTACAAAGGTTTGTAGTTCAAATTCTGAGTTAATATGTGAGTGCAACAGGGTGTGAAAAGAATTGAAACATATTTAAATTCATCCATTTCAAGAAAATGAATATATTGGAGCACAAAAAAGGGTTCTTGTGTGAGTACAACAGGGTGTAAAAGAAATTAGAACACATTTAAATTCATCAATTCCAAGAAAATGATTATTGAAAATAGAAAAAAGAACAGTATCAATACAGGAGACGATGCTTGTTCAGCGGTGATGACCATAACACAGGAGACGACTACAACACAGGAGACAACACTTCTTCGACAGTGAACCAAGAGGAAACACGACCGCTAACACAAAACGAATGTTTTGGTATTAATAAGAAACGACATCATTTTCGATTAAGTTGGAAGAAATATACCATTTAGGGACGATTTAGAAATCGCCAAGCATAGGTCCATTATCATTTGGCTTGACCTTTGGCGACAAAAATGTGAAACTTTTGCAACGTTTTTCATAATTCTTCGTCAAATCCTATTCCTATATATTACACTCTATATATTATAGAAATTTTATATAATATATAAATTTTATATAACAATAACAAATTTATATTAAAATTTATATATAATAAATTGATAATTATGATTAAATAGACTAATAAGTTACATAAGTAAGATATGAGAAAATGTATGTATTATTTATACATTCATAAATCATTATACTAATTACAATTGTTATCTATACATTCATATATTATTATATTAATTACCATATATAATTATATTTATTGCAATATAATAAGAAAATTTGCAATATACTAAAAAATGGAAATCAGTATTAGCTATTAATATCATATTCTTAAAAATAAAATTTAATATTATTGACAATGATTGTAAGTCTAAAAATAAATTTAGCTAACAAACAATATCATTGTAAAAATTTATAAAACCTTTATAATAAAAAATAATTTATATTACATAAATTTATACTTTTATTAATCGCTTTTAAAATAAATGATTTGAAAATTTTATGTGGTGTCACAAAACTCTATTTATTATATATAAATTCTATAGTATTTTATAGAATCATTTATTACAAAAAATTTGCTAAGGAATTTGAACCAAAAATAGATACATCTAATATCTAATTTGTTCACTCGAAAGGGGGCCTTTATTAAGTTTTGATTTTACCCAATTTTCCTTATTTCTAGATCAAAAAAGAAGAAGAAAAACTTCATTCAAAAAATTGAATAAAAGCTTTGCAAAGGGCATAGTAAGCAACAAAATGCTTTAGGGAGTTGAAAATAAGAGTAGATATGAAGATTTTCAAATAGGTAAACCTTTCAAACTATTGATTCCTTTTTTTCAATTTTATTTTTGTTGAATAGTATGCATCAAAAGGTACATGTATGGTCCTAGGGGATATAATTTTTTCCTAGTCAACCGACTGGAGAAAGGGCAAAGATTTTTTCTACTTCATCCTAGTCATGGATAAATCACCCAGCCAATTCTTTTCACACACACACATATATAATCATTGCTAAAAGCTTCCTTTAGTGACGCTTCTAGGAAAACGTTGCCAAAGGACAACCATTTTGTGATGTTTTTCCTAATTCGTTACCAATAGTTTACCTTTGGTGACAATTCCATGAGATCGTCGCTAAAAGGCAATTTACATTGGTGACGTTTACCAAAAATTGTTGCCAATTGTCATCATTTGGCCACATTTTTTGAAATCGTCACGAAATAATGTAATAGTCTAAAATATAATACAAAAACGACTTTGTTTGTCCCACAACAAATGACATTGTTTTTATGTCAATTTAAATATGAAAGCGAAGCCTCCCTTGTTATTTTCATCACCGGTTTCGCTCCTTTGTGTCCGTCTTCTTCCACCACTTGCCATTGTCATCGTCATCGTCTTATTCATTCCACCATCTACCATCATCGTCATCATTGATTGAGGTAAGTCATCCATGTAGTTTTTCTGGTGATGGTGAGATTGTTATATTTGGGTTATGTTTTCTGTTGGGTTTTGTGTTCTTTGATTGTATGGGTTTTTGTTTCTATTTTGCCTCATTATGCAATTGTGAGCCTTCCCACGTGCCTAAATTGACAGTTCCAGAAAGATAGATTCAAATATATATGCTATTTGTGTTTTTATTTTGGTACAAGATGGCATTTTGTTTGCTTTTTTACCACCTTGGATGCTTTTTTGAGAACAACCTATTAACTGTTTGATGAAATGTTTGTGAGAGTAGAATTTGATGAAAGGAATGCATGTTTGAACAATTATCATTCATTTGAGTTGTTTAATGTATACGTATTTATCTTCTTTGTATACCTACATAAAAATGTCAATATTATGTTAAACATAAAACATTGAATGTAAGAAAACAAGTAAGTCATTAATGAAGTACAAATACAAGCTAGATACCACTGTAACATCACTAAAACATACGTTATAAACATTAGTGTATAACGTAAATACAAACACAAAAATCACAAAATAGTAAAATTATATGTATAAACATTACTACACAAAAGAAATGAGAAATCTATGGTTTTTATTCTCAACTAGAAATGACAAAAATGAAAAAACATGCACCATTACAAGCTAGCACCATACATAGTCCACATAGACCAAATACTCCTCCTATAAACCAAGCACCAATTTACTAATTACTAAACCTTGTGACATGTTACTAAATTTTAATCTTATTTAGTTTTTCTATCCATATATTTTCAATCCCAATTTAAGTACTATCAATTCTAACTATAGTAGTTAACACCTATCCACTACTTTAAATAATTTCCACATAATTGCGCTTTTTACCAACTTTTGAGGTAACATTTTTAAAATCTTTTTCCACATCTAATTAAATGAATAGTAATCAAGCCATCAATCTTGCTCTGATTATCTACAAACACTCTAAAATTTTAATAGACATAAAGATATAATCATCAAAATGTCCTTGTTATATAAGCAGAAAAAACTAAAATTTCACAAGTTACCTAACAGAACTCCCTCAGGATCATAGGACTTGCTCATTCTCATTTAACTTAAGAAGCATTTACCTTGATTGTTAAGCTTTCCTATTTGCAACTCTTTGAACCTAGCATAAAGCAATATAAGTATGGATTCACGACCTTATTTGCTTCTTCAATTTCTAAACTTTCTTCAAATTGATATCTAAGTAGATATTCGTCATCAATAAGAGCCTAAAAATGCTTTTATGCAGTTGTAGGAGGGGATTAACAATAACTCTTTATGATGCTTTGCTCAATAGTTTCAATCATAACATGCATCCACCACATAATTAGCAGTAATTTTAGACTTAATAGACCAAGATGCTATTTATGTAATGGATAAGGCATAAGAAATTCACCTATAATTATGGATGAGGCATAATTATAAACCACTTAGATGTTATATAGGCTAAAAACTCGTGATGCAGTTCCGTTAAGGCTTATCGATGAAATATTCCATGAGCCTATGAGTCATAGTAAGAAGACCCTTTCTCAATTCATATGGTATAATAATGCCATGTACCTTGGTTGTGTTGTGATTTCAAACTTATGTTAACTATAATTCATAATTTTAGACTAGTAACATAAGAAATCCACCTATAATTATGGATGATGTTTGAATCACGTTAATGCAGATTGGTGTTGTTTGGGTTATATTAATGCAAATTGTTGATGTTGAGTTATAGATATCTAATATAATGGCACCTGGTAGGCAAGTATCGAAATTGTTCTTACCCAATAACAACCAGATCAATTAGTTCCTGGTCAACAACAATAATTGACCTTAGCCACTAATGAAGCAAGTCATCAACAACCTCCATCTGCCTCAAATAGTACACAGGAATCTACAAGTTTGTTAATCCTTAACACCTACAAATAGACTTATGCTCAAATATATATTTACATGTTCAATGCATGCATATTTTCTTATCATTATTCATTTATTGGCAAGTTCTAATACCATCATTAGAAAAAGTGGTAGAGATATAACTAGAGGTTGTGAGTTGCAACGAATGAATGTTGCAATAAACAACAAGTTGTCAGTACATATTGATACTTCATAAGGTAGTCCTCTAGATAAGATTCAATCAACAAAATTGTCTAGTGAGTTAGGGATAACTACCAAAACTAGATTACCTTGTCTAAAGCATACCAAAAGATTGAAAGAAGATAACTTGCTGGAGAATGCTTTGGATATAGTTTCGATAAATTTTTAACTTATTTAACTATATGGAATATTGTTTCATTTATTTTAAGATTAATTACACTTTTACTTATTATTCACAGATAAAATTGAATATCGTCAACGTCAACAACCCTAATGTTTAAAACTGTGTCATTTCATTGTTGAAACAAAGGAATATAGATCGTTGTTATTCACTGCATCAGTATTACAAATCTTTTCCATCTGATGTGGAGGTGAGACATTTTCCGAAATAGATATCTCAAGGAATTGGCACAATTTGTGTGATTATTTGGGTATCTCCCAATGTTCAGGTTTGTTTTTCTTTCCCTTCACATTTGCTTCCATTAATCTTGTTAAATGATTTAATGACTATTTTTTTTCTTTATTTCTTAAAAATGTGAGAAGGACAAGGTGAACAAAGGATAAAATGAAAACTCCTCACAACCAAGGCTCCAAACCATTTCTTGTCCTACGAAATGAATATGTAAGATATTTGTTTCTAAGTTATAATTATATCAATAAACACTATATTATTTATTGTGCATTGTATTTCTTTTTCATAAAACAAAGTGAGAAGGAATTACATGGAGAAGAGTGTGATAGGATCACACTCTACAAACTCACTCACTATAAGGAAGGTCAAGGATGGATGTCTGAAGAAGCTCATAATAATTATAAAATTATAAAATTTTATTTAAATTTTAAGTTTACTTATTTATGTAGTACTAACTAATAATATTAGCATTGAATATTGATTTTATTTTTAAATTTAGAATAAGATACAAGAGTTGTTGCAAATATTAATGTCTGATGGAAATGAGCCAAATGTAGAAAACATTTGCAACAAGGTGTTTGGTGCATGATCTGGCTATATCAAAGCTCTTAAGTTTTACCCTAAATCAACTACTTTATCGTCATCAAGACTAGCACACTTTCAACGTCTTGAAGAGGAAAACAAATCGTTTAAAAAAAAGTTGGTCAAGTATGAAAAGCACCTAAGAAAATTACTTGCCCAAATTATGAAAGCAGTGAAGATGAAAATGAGTCTGAGTAATTAAACTAATCTTTGTGTTTTTATTTTATATATAAATATTTTTGAAGTTGTAATTAAAATCTTGCACACGATCAAATTTAATGATATTTTATTTTTATATACAATGTTTCAAATTTTCATTTATGTTTGTATTATATTTTTGCATAATAAATTAACAATAAAAAATCTAGATTAACATAGTATAACATTTAGTTAAAATGTATATTAAAAATTTAACTACATTTTACAAAATGTAACTAAAATTATTTCTCTAAGTTTTTAGAAACGTAGTTAAAAACTTTTAGATACATTTCTAGAAACGAAGCTAAAAACCTTAATTTGGCTATGTTTCTAAAAATGTAGTTAAAGGTAAGTAGCTACATTTTTTGAAATTTAGCTACTGAAAACATAGCTAATAATCTTTAGTTGCGAAAACTAAGCATAGCCAAAACGTATTAGTGACGGTTTCTTAAAACTTCACCTATAGTTTTTTACTATAAAAATAAAGCGTAGCAAAAAACTATTGACGACGATTGAGGAAAAATGTTGCCTATAGTTTTCTGTTGCTAAGATTTGGTGACGTTTTCGAAGAAAGAATATAAATTGTCGCTAAAAGTCCCTTCCATTGTAGTGCTTTAAAGTAACTATGGAAGGCATTAAAGGATTAATTCTAGAGTGGTTAGTTAAGAAGTTTCTGATGCCGTATGATAAAAATAATAACTATATAATTCTCATAAGTTTCTATCCTTAAAAATAACATAGGAAAGTAGACGTAAAAAGGATTTTTATCAAACAAATTAAATCTTGTACACACAAAGATTGAGAGACAAGTTATTAAACTTGAGGCTATCTTTAAATTAAAAATGTGAATAATTTAGATTGTCAAAAATAAATATTTCTTACAAATTAAAATGTAATCGTTATTGATTCAGATTAGGACTTGCAAAAAATTAATTATTAACCAATTAAAATTCTGCTTTACTTTAACAAAAATTTAATCAATATCATAAAAATTGTAAAATTTTCGAATGCAATTAAAGTTATTGAAGCTCAGAGTTTTTGTAATAAGATCGCATGATCTTAAATCTTGTTGGAAGCCCTTTATTATTCAGCCAGTCAAAACTCCAAAAGAGAAAATAGATTATAGGAATATATAAAGAAAGCAAATAACAGAAAAGAAAAGAAGCTGAAAGAACAGAAAAGAAAAGAAGCGGAAAGAAAAGCAAAGCACATAAACTGATAAAAGAACTCTTTTGTTTTCGCCAGCTTGTCTCTCACTAGCTTTACCAAAATATAGTCGATCAAACAACTGCTAGCTTACTAAGTCCCTCTAACTCTCCTTTGCCCTCCATGGCAACATTCTCCATTAACACACTACTCATCTATGTCTTCCTCTCCATTTTTAGTTCCAACTATTCATGGGTGGTTGCGGTGGTTGAAGGGAACTGGTGCGTGGCTCGGAGCGACGCCACCAACCAGGCCTTGCAGATGGCTCTTGACTACGCATGTGCCTCTGGGGCAGATTGCACCCCTATACAGTCAAATGGGTTGTGTTTTTTGCCCAACACACTTCAGGCTCATGCTTCTTATTCTTTCAACAGCTACTTCCAGCGCAAAGCCATGTCTCCCGGTTCATGTGACTTCTCCGGCACTGCCATTGTTGCTAGAACCGACCCTAGTAATTCTTTTTCCGTTTTTTAGATGTGTAGTCTATATATATTTGTATGTAAAGATTGTTGCTTTGTTATTAACATGTCTTCTTGTGTTTTTTGGTTTGCGTTGCAGGTTATGGATCTTGTGTTTATCCATCTTCTTTCAGGTATGCTGCTCTGATCAATGAGTTTTCTCTTTTCTTGATTGCCATGACCATATATAAATAATCGTCTGGAAACTTGGGTCTTTATTTCATTTATTCAACCGGGCGGACTGAGATAAGAAAGTTATAGTGTGGTATTGTTAATGAAAAGATAGCTCGTGCTCAGATTCCAAGTTATATACGGAGCTCCCGTTCTGAAAGAAAAAAATACAATGTTAGGGGAAGGGGATAATGGATGGATGAACAGCAATCGGTAATAGTGCTTCGAGTTTCGTATGGGTTTGTCACATCACCACGTCTCTCTTTTCGATATCTCGGGCTTCGTCACATTGTGCTTCTGAGTTTTTATTGATACTAGAACGAGAATCCGTTATTTGGTTTTGACCGTTGGATTAAGCTGATGCGACAATCCAACGGACGTGATTTTGGTCAGACTTCAGAGAGAAATAGGTACGGGTCATTTTAGGGTCTCAGTACAGGTCTGATCTACGATGATCAAAAGAGACAGACAGGTGTGGTCCCTTCGGATAGGTATTCTTTAGTTTTTAGTCAATAGGGTAAAACATGGACTGACTGTTGAGAGCGGTAAAATTGCAAACACAGGATTTACTTTTGATTATTTCTGAGGTACCAACAGAAAAATAGTATTACTAATATTGTTAAGAAAGAAAATTTAAAAGGAGAAATAGTTCAGAGACATAATTGCGTCTAGTCATGACAGTGGAAACGCAGGAGTATCTGATCTTAAAAAGGCGACAATGCCCTTCAGGTGGTCCTGCTTGTCACTCTGTAATGCACAATTCTAAGTCTGGCAAGCTCGTTGCTACCATATTGGATTCTTTTCTCATTTCACAGTATTTGCTAAAGAATGTTCTGATGTGTAACTGGTCATTCACACTAGCATTTAGCTTCATTGATTGTCTCTCCCAGCAAAAATGAACTGTTAGAGAGAACTTTTTCTATACGGGTGATCCGTTTGGTTGAGGGAGACTCTTCTATAGGGAATGAGTGCTAGAGGTCATGAATTCGAGTCAACACGGTCCTTGATTGAGGCATAGTGGTTAGGATTATTTAGAAATTCATCCATAGATTTTGTGTTATGCAGGTGCCTTCTTACTGAATTGCAATTGTCATCTGGATTGCCTAAATTGAAAAGCAGGGTTGCACACCTGTGGGCCTATATTTGTGTGCCCCTAGGGTACTGCTGCTTTAAGTTGTGTTTTGTGCATGTATAATAATAAATATAGTGCAAGAATTTGAGCTAGGAAACATACTAGCATGTGTCCTTAATGTTAGACTATTTACTAAAAGTATTATTCCAAGCTAAACGAACATATGCTTGGGCTATCATCTAGGAAGGTGAGTTTATACGGTTCAAGTTGTTTATGCCATGTTGAAAAGAACTAACTGGCTGAATCATTGCCACTTTATAGCACTGCGGGAGGGGCTACTACAGGTACCACACCAGCCACTACAGGCACCAACCCAAGTATACTAACCCCTCCAACATCCGTCGCTGGTACTACTGGACTGAATCCTGCAGGAACACCACCACCTTCCCTACCCACAGACAACTCCAAAGCTTCTTCAGGATCTTTGGCCATGATGATCTTAGTGCTCACCTTTCTTTTACATGTTCTGTTGTTTACTCCTTAACCAAAGCTTTTGCTCTAACCCAGAGGTGCACAAAGGAAGGCGCTTGCACAGTTTTGGTAGAAATGGAAGCTTCAAGTAGTATTTGATCATTGATTTCTGTGCTCTGGTAATAGTGGGAAGGAGCTGTTAACTAAGCTTCAACGGTGTAATGTTCTTTTGCTCAAATTTAGTTGTTGAGTTACTGGACTAAAACTTTGTTGCATTATTTGTAGGCTTACAAATTCAATTCAATTGGCCAGTAATATTCCATGTTGCATGTACATGTAAGAAACTTCCCAGAGTTTTCTTCAGAAACACATTTGTTATGCCAGATGCTGAAATATTAGTTAGGCACTTGGCTGCTCTGAGTGCGGCGCGTGAGTCTCATTTTTCACCTGCGACTTGATGAATGGTTTTTATGTTTTATGTTTCTTTCTAAAACAATGTCAGAGAGAACTCCAATGGCACATTTTTATGCAGTTTGTTTACATTTGTCTACTACAAAACGCTATTGAAGAAAAAAAATTGCAGAGCACTTTTTCTCAAAAGATAACAATCTGAAGTGATGTAACTAAGTAGTTGGTAGGATTTGTGCTTTTGAATCCAGGAGGGGCATCTCGAAAGCTACTTTCTATACTCTGGTTGCTGATGCAGGAAAACTCATCAGCATATTTGTATCAAAGTTCCAATATACAAATCTCCCCAATATTTAAACAGGTAAGAGAAGGCTAATGAATCTGTTTAAAATTATCTGTAGTTGCTGATAGGTTATGTGGCTGCACATGCTGTATTTGAGCCTTTCTCCGAGTCTTGCGCTTTCTGTTATGCATATTCTTTTTTCTGTTTTTGTTAGTTGCTACAGAATAGTTGTTCATAGTGAAAGATCATGTAATCATGTTCAAGTCATTTTGTTTGGTTTCTGTATTTATTGATTGAATTAAAGTTGAAATGAAGTGTAGATTTCATAAGTTTCACCGTTTTGTGATCAAAATCCTACAATTTGGTATAAAACTTGCGTTTCTTAAGGGAGTTGTGAGTGTTTCCAAGCATCCTGAAAAAGGTCTAGCCGATGTTTCTGCAAATCTATCTGACAATGGATTTAAAATTTTTTAATTGACGTTTAAGCATTGTCAAGAGGATGAGGTTGTTCGGAAATAAATTTTCTAATTCTAGAATTATCCAAAAGAATCTTGTTATAGTCTAAATTTTTTTTTGAAGCAATAATTCTCATTGGAAAACTCTAAAAACATGCTAAGTATTACTTTGGTAGAATTATTACATCACAAGAGTCAAGAACATTGATGAGAGGCTAGGTTAACTTGGTCCAAACCTCTTAGGGTGCAACCTAAGCCTAAGTTTTAGCATGCTCGAGTCATTTAAAATGACATTATTTTAGTCTCAACTTTCTTAAAATTTATAATCAATAAATGACATTATTTTAGTCTTAACTTTCTTAAAATTTATAATCAATACGATGATATTTTAGGGAATTCTTCCAAAACAACGTCATTTTGTGATTTGGAGGTTGGGCCGCTTGGATCGCTTAAGGTAGGTCCCAGTCCAGCTATAGTCCCAAATTCAGCCCTAAGTCTGTTGAACCAACCTTGTATCGTTGATGACTTGATATTAGTCAGGCTGAGTTGTGTTGCAGGCTTTTTACTATTTTTAGGTTGGAAGGATTAATAGAAAGAACCTAGCAAGTTAAGCTCAAAATCAATCATAACATTAAGAAAAAGAAAGAAACAAAGTAAAATGTTGATGAGCTTGCTACGGATGACAACAATTTAGTGGAAGAATTTTCCTTCTAAGGATGGAAACGGGCCAACCCTGTTAATTTTAAAAAAAATTAGTGTGATTGGTATATGGAAACAAAGTAAAATGTTGATGAGCTTGCTACGGATGAC
>JANITX010153991.1:0-16576 GCA_027564395.1 Erythroxylum ulei
TATAGACTTGCTCAAAATGCCTCTTCTCTTGGTCCTCTTGCCTCTTTTGATCCCTTTATACAATAACAAAAATCCCACTTAATAGGGTTTTCAATTGAAAATCCCTTAAAGCACATTCACTAAAATTGGTTTTAGAATACATAACCCAAGCATTTTCCAAACTCCATGAACTAAAATCCTTCAAAAATCCAAAAGATTTAAAATGATCTTACCTTCATTTTTTAGCAAATGAAGGGATATTTATCTCAAAGGGAAGCTCTTTTCTTCCTTTACCTTTTTCTCTTCTTGAGCAGCTCCAAAATCTCACCTGAAGACTAAGAAAATTAAACCCTGGCTTGTTTTCTCTTCTTTCTCTTCTTCTCTTCTTATGTTAGTATTTCTCTCTCTTCTTCATGACACTCTCTCTTTTTCTTTTCCATTTTCATTCTTCTCTCTTCTTAAAATGCAAGACAACACTTCTTCTTCCAATTATACCCTTAATGAGTCCAAAAAATCCATTTTACCCTTCCTTATAAGCTTATATTCTTTACACCTTAAGTGTCTTGCCAGAAATACCCTTGAACATTCTGACATAACACTTTCTTCTAGAAAGTTTTCCCCATTGTCTTAAGTTTCTAATGACACCAAAATCATTCGATTTAGTTCAGAAATCTGAAATTATTACCACAAACACTTTCAGACTGTTCATATATTGAAACATTACACTATGCACAACTTCCATCCAAAAATTGAAAGTCTCAAAGACTGAATTAGATTTTGATGCTTCACACCATTTGTATCTACATGTCTATAGTTTATTTTGAAATAAGAATCATCTCATTCAGAGCTATACCGATCCATAAATCATCAAAATACCGAAGTATGTTCAGTAAAACATCCAATTCATACTCTTCCAACTGATACCCTTACTTTGATTCAAACTATATTTTTTGAATCAATACTAAATGCTATCAAATTCTTATGGAGAGATAGAGAAATGTGTTAGAAAACTATTGGTTGAAGAGTCACTTTGTTTGAAGGCCGGATGATGATGTTATGTCCAAAAGAATCAAACACAATTCTTTGCTCTTAATCATATTGAACCTATCTTGGGACAAATGGCATAACTCTCTCTATAGATGTCGGATTAAAATCATTCTTAGGACGGTTTCAAAGAAGACTTTGAGATCTAAAATTTTCAAGAAAATTTTGAAGACAGATTTTGTTATCCAGAGGGTCACAAATGGACCATACGATAACATCAAATGAAAACAGATGAAAAGTAAGACGAATTGTGAAAATTGCCATACCTTTCACTATAGATATCAGATTAAGGTGTTCTTTGGATGGTTCGAAAGAGGACTTCAAGATATACAATTTTATGAAGACTCAAAGACAAAATCTATCATATAAAGGGTCAAAAATGGACTGGACAATAGCATCAGATAAACTAGACAAAAAGTCATACAAATTGAAAAGTCAGACAAATTGGAAAATTTACCATAACTTTCCCTATAGATATCATAGTAAGATGTTTTTTAGATAGTTAGAATGAGGACTTTAAGATATACAACTTTTATGAAGACCTCAAAGATGAATTCTATCATTTAGAAGGACAAAGTTGCACCAGACGAATCGTGCACAGAAGAAGTTTCGGTCAACATAAAAAGAAGCAGAAAGTCAACTTTAGAGGATATGACGTCATCACTAGACGATATGACGTCATCACAGATAATACGTCTTCACAAACGATATGATGTCACCACAGACAATATGATGTCATCACAGATGATATGTCTTCCCAGACGATACGACATCATTACGGAGGATATGACGTCTCACAGACGATATGATGTCATCACAGATGATACTATCATATTCCTGAGCATCTCCCCTTATAAGGACCATAACTTTTGACTCCAAAGTCTAAAATTCTCATACTATATGCTGATGGAAAGATAAAAGAAATTCCTACAACTTTCTAGAAGATAACTTTGTTTAAATCTATCTATATTAATCTAGAATTTCCCCTGAAGTCATAATACAAATTTTACATTCATCTCCCAATGTACTGCACCTAGTTCTCAACTTTATGACAAATTTTTGAGACTATTAAAGATAGAATTTAAATTCGATGTCTTCATATTAAATGTATCCATATGTCTCTAGTTTGATACAAATCAATGATCATCTTGTTTTAATAACTAGAGAAAAAGTTGTGGCTAAAATACTGAAGCATACTTAGTGAACATTTTCCAGATCAACTACCAATTTTGTTTCCCAATCTTTCCTTAACACAACTCATACCAAGATCACCCATTCTCAACTACATTTCAACTCAATATCATGCATAAAGAAATTATAATCCATGATTAATCATGAACACCAATAACAAAACATACACATATATACATATTCTTCATCTACTTATTATATGTATTCAACTTCATTTTCGTTTTCATTTTACTTCTAACTTTGACCTTAATTCTTCCCATTTCATAATCTATTATCCACTAAAGACACCAAAGCAAAAACATGAATCTATCCACATTTCTCATTCACTAATTTAATCTCGTCTATCATTTCTAATTCAAGAATTTTCATTTATTAGTTCTAACTTCTAAGAAAAGTTTGAGGTCCAACACATATAAGGATAAAACAGTATACATTGATACTTTTAGACTTGATTAGGGCTTAAAATGAACTTAGTTTGATGTTGAATCAATGGATTAAGTGTTTGATGAGTTTAGGTTATTAATTGATGTTATAATTTAAGGAATGGATTGTTTGATATCAATGCACATCAATTTGGGATGTATGAGTTGTTAATGGTATAAGGATGTTCCTAAGAATGCAAATGTGATTCAAAGGATATGAACAATGTGAATTATTTATAAATCAATGAAAATTAGGAAATTGTGTGAATATAAAGCATTAGAAAAGGATTGGTGATCGTATGATTGATGAATTTAAAGTGATCAAAAATTAGTTAAGGTATAAACCTAATTTCAAGCAAGTTATGTACAAGTTATAATGAATGAATGATCAAGAATTGTGAATAAGTATACATACCCGAGATAGTCAATTGAGCATGTATTGAACATAATACATATACATGTGTAAGATTGAGCAATTATTTGATTAAATAAGTTAGCAATGTGTAAATATGTGTGTATTGTATGATATAGAAGCACAAATTGACCGACAACATCCAGACATTACCGAATTGTCAAGGCAATAGCTAATCTACAGTAAGCTGTGAGTAACCTAGATGTGTGATTTCAATTAGATATGTGCTTCTATTTGAATGTTTTTATTTAATATTTATATCTATATATATTGAAATGATTTTCATATAATTGTGATATTGATAATTCCAGACAACTGATTTTTTGAGGAGTTCAATATTCGGGACTGTATTGGGAGTGTTAACTACGTGTATGTGAATTTGGAAAATAAATGGTCAACTGAATGTTGAATGCCGAACTTGGGTCCAATGAAAGTGATAAATGACTATGTACACTGGATGAACTTTGTAACTGATGTGATAATGGCTTTTAGAGTATCGAAACTGGCCACTAGCATGACCACAATAATGTCGATTGCTGTTGATGTCTTCAAGAAGCATAACACCCCAATAATTGTCACTAGCATCTATTTGTAGTATGCGTTGTCCTTTGTTAGGAATCTTTAAAGGTGGAGGATCTTAGCACATGTGCTTTGAGTGCTAGACAACTTTGGTTTTTTCTTATCATTAAGAAGATAGTACCTTTCCATGATATGTTGATAATGCCTCTATAAATCATGCTTGTCAAGTGAACAGTGTTTTATTGCAAAATATTCTTGATGGATCTACTTATCAATAAGCTGAAAGTCACCAATGAATTCCTTATGAATTATTCCAAGAAGAACTCCGGCTATAGTGACATGGATATACTGAAGTCTTTGATAGTCGTTAATACTTTACCACTATTCTTGCAAAGTACCAGTGAAACGTGATGTAAATTAAGACAAATTAACCTATAATAGATTATTCAATTGATTCATTTTTATATCTATCTATGTATCAAATTCATGTAAGCGATCTCTCCATTTCTTTAGGGGTAGATCATCAAAAGTGAACCAAGGTCCTGAAGTAGGCTTAGTTTTAATAGCTGGTTGAGTAAGTGCTGGCTGTGGAGTTGGTTCAGGTCTGAAATGTTCATTACCTGTGGATTATGCTTTACTTATTTCCAGTTCAACTTCAGGAGGTTCAGGCATAGTCATCAGAACTTGAGATAATTCTGACAGATCAGCTAGTTGTGCTGAGGAATTAGAAGATGGTTCAAAGATTTGTTTAGATGATGACTCAAAGATTGTTGCAGAGACTTCAGATGTTGGGACAGACGCTTCAGAATAAGCTTCTGCATTATCTAATTAAGTAAATGAATCTTCTGCAGTAAGTGTAGGTGCAAGAGTTGCTATGAACTCTATCTAAGGTGCTTTGTCCTTCCCAATAGATGAGGTGGAAGGTTGAACCTTTGGTGGAGAAGTAGGAGGTGTATTAATCTGTAATCGTTTACTCCACTTGTTAATTAGTTCAGGTTTACTGAATGAAGGTAATGGCACAGGAACTAGTTCAAGCTTTGGCTTTGGCTTTGGCTTCTTAGGTTTAGCTTTAGCTGCCTGAGGATGAATATACTGTCTAATCAAAGGATAGTTGAACTTGAAGACCTTTGAATAGTTAGCTTCTTCTTGATACGTCCGATATATACGAGATGTGTATACTAGTTGTATGTTTGGAAATACTGAAGACGATGAGCCATATATAGTTTTAGATCGTGCAAATTGCATATCAGCTTCCATTTGTTACACAATCCCTTTTATCTTCTTGATTTCTCTAACTTTGGCGTCAAAGTTAGGTCCAATATAATATGTAGTAATGTAATGTCAAAGATCAGTATCAAGTTGTTGAATCTGAGCTTTGTAAGATTGATACATTCGTTAGATCTCCTTAGAGACAACATTGACTTTATGTTGCGTAGCATAAGTCTGTTGACTGATTCCATCAAGCTTAGGATCAATTCTTTGAAGAACTTTGTTCTATACTACTGCATTTGATGTCTTCCAGTCAAGAACTTCATCAAAAGGATTTGAGACTAGCGTTCCTTGTGAAGTGATTCCTGTGGCTCGAATATAAGGGTTAGAGATTACCCAGCTATTTCATCAGTACTCCTGTATAAAGAAGGAAAATCTTGCGCATATGGCTTAACCATCATGTAGGGTATAGGAGTATGAGTCATAACAGGAACTGCTAGCTTAGATTGACAGGTAAAAGATTTCAGCATCCCACTAAGAGATCTGGGTCTGAATCTTTCTATTTGTAGACCAATAGATTTACTAGAATCATCTGGATCTGGATTATCCTTGTGTGGATGATACTGTTGAGAAGGCATATAGTTGAACTTGAAAATCTATTGAAGAGTTAGCTTCTTCTGGATATTTGACAGCGTGTGTCGAGTGCACTGCAAAATTTACCTGACTCTGCACACTAAAATTTGTAGATGTGGTAAGTCGGGATCGAATCCACAGGAAATGTTCAGTTAATTTTCGTAATGAAATTAATTGAAGCAAGGAAAATAAGCAGGGGGTTTTTGGGTTTCAATCAATTTAGAAAATTAAAGTAAAAGTAAACTATCGAAAATAAATTAAAACAAATAATTGAAAATGAGAAAAGTGTCGAGTATGAGTAAGGTCTAGTTCTAGGGTCAATCTCGGCCTAAGCACAATCAAGCATATTCCTTCATTCTAAAGTCTTTACAATTCTTTTCGGCTATTGATTTGAGACTAGTAGAACGCTCTACAAATTTTGGTTTTCCCTTAAGTTGTATTTAATCAAGATACAATCATTAATTAAATCTAACTACCGAATAACCTAGGATACGATCTCTAGATTCAATTTGGTAGTCGCATTATGAATTGGATCAATATAGGCATTAACCTCACACGTTCGGGTTATCTAACCTAAATTATGTTGTTCCTAACGATTAACGATCGTTAGATGCTACTCACAAATATTAAAAGAAATGATTGCAGATTACAATTAATATTTCAACAATAGGTTTGAAATAAAATGACCAGCATAATATATCAAGATCATTAATCCCAAAACTATCTAAATCAATACCAACAACACAACAATTTGAAAATAAATCACAACTTTAAAATAACAAAAATAGCTTAACTATAACTTGGCGTTGATATTCCCGTTGAACCGGTATCGAAAAATTAGCCTACCATCTTCATTTTTATGCTCAAAAAATATATCATATATGTCATGTAAAACGACAGTCTAATGTTACCCTATTTTCCTCTTAATGCTCACGGTGGTGGAGTAATGAAAGTGCAGGTACAACTTAGATCCACGTTGTCTGCGTCGACCTCCTCTTTAACTGATGTGCTTTACTTCTGCCTAATGCCATAGATGAAAGGAGCAATTAAAAATCAGCACAGTCAAACCTCTTATACTCCTCCAACGTCAACATCCTTTGTTCCTCATGTATTTCCTTACGCGTGTAGCAACAAGACAAATTAAAAACACATCAGTTTGTTTTAAAATCTTCTTGCGCCGGCACTCACTCCCTTGTAGCAATGAATCTTCAATTTAAAACACATTTCCCATTTAGAAACCTCTCCACGTTGTTGCTCTTGTGTTGTGTGCCGCCATTGTAGTTCATGATGTGACCATTTTAGAAACCCCACAACCCTTCACTTTGCTCCACGTTGACTGCTCCTTTAATGTCCCTTCCTTATGCCGACATCGTGGCAACAAAAATCACAAGACAAAATGAGTTTTTCTGTTTTTCCCACTTTCCTCTACCGGTCCTCCTTTTTACTATGACAATGATATCACAATTAAAAACCTAAGCTTAAAACCCTTACTGCCGCCTTTATAGATCCCCTAGCTGTGCGTTAAACGCATGGGAAATTTTTAATTGATTTGTTTTTTAATAGGCAAACAAGTTTATTTCAATTTGCTTAAAAAAAATCTTGGCATTTTAATCTTAAAAATATACCAGCATATTCAACCTATTAGTCAACATAAATCACACATTCTATTATAAAAATAGGATTGAAATCACATATAAATGCATAGAAAAATATAAGAAAATTCAATCCTATCAAAATACCCCATATTTGGTCTTTGACCGTCCTCTGGCAAATCGTCAAAATCAAAATCACAAAACAAAAGTTTAACTCATTTTCTACATTTCTTAATAATAGATAGTCATAAGTAACGGTAAATGACTTTCAAAACTTAAGCAAAAACTCAACATTAAAAGCTTCTACTCATGATCTATTAACATTCAATATCTTCAAAAACTAAGCAATCTAATGGTAGACTCGGAAAATGTGTTTAACTAAAATATATCAATGGTACACTCAACACCATTCATGATCATGACAATCCACAACTTTGCGTATCATTTCATTTCTCCACCACTAATGTTCACATGCAAATCATGAATCAAAGGACTTTTTAAGGTTGTAATATGGGCAAGGGTAAGGTGAGGTATATTTAGGTTAAGTAGCATGAAAGCCATCAAAGCTAGTGAAACGAAACAACACTCATAAAAAATTGGGTACCATCAGCTAGGACAAATGCAACAATTACATTTCACAACCTCATTCAGCTCCCACCCACAAACCACATGAAGCATATACTAATCTGAAGGAATCACTCATACAATTTATGCCAATGAAATCCCAAGGGTGAACCTTTCAAGCAAACTTCTACCTCATATTTAAAAAACTCAAACAACTCAACCATTACAACTTTAGGAAGATACATGAATCATAAACAACTTTTAAACACATAAGCAATTCTTCCTTGATAAATTTACTTTAAACAATTTTTCTTTTTTTTCTTTTTTCTTTTCTTTTGTCTTTTTTTCTTTTCCCTTAAAGTTCTCAGATTTGCCATTGTGTCTTCAGATTCTGCTTCCAATTCATTTACCAAAGTTGACCTTGCTTCCCTACGCAATCTCCTCAATGTCCTCTCGATCTCCGGATCAAGTTGCTCACTTTCTCTACGAGGAGACCTGGTCACTACCATGCACCAACACTAATGGACAAATAAAAATTAATAAGTAACAAAAAGAACGAGTATAAGCAAATATATTCACAAAACACCAACCAAAATCAAATACGAAAATTAAGTTACCACACTCCCAGGCAACGGCGCCAAAATTTGGCAGCGCGTGTCGAGTGCACTGCCAAATTTACCTGACTCTGCATACTAAAATTTGTAGTTGTGGTAAGTCGGGATTGAATCCACAGGGAATGTTCGGTTAATTTTCGTAATGAAATTAATTGAGGAAAGCAAAGTATATGGGGGGATTTCCATATTTCAAACAATTTAGAAATTAAAAGTAAAATTTAACTATCGAAAACAAATTAAAACAAATAATCGAAAATGAGAAAAAGTGTCGAGTATAATTAAGGTCCGGCTCTAGGGTCAATCTCGGCCTAAGCACAATCAAGCATTTTCCTTCATTCTAAAATCTTTACAATTCTTTTCGGACTATTGATCTGAGACTAGTAAAACACTCTACAAATCTCGATTTTCCCTCAGGTTGTATTTAACCAAGATACGGTCATTGATTAAATCTAACTACCGAATAACCTAGGATACGATCTATAGATTCAATTTGGCAATCGCATTATGAATTGGAAAACGATCAATATAGGTTGTAACCTCACACGTTCGGGTTATCTAACCTAAGTTGTGTTGTTCCTAACAATTAACGATCGTTAGATGCTACTTACAAATATTAAAAGTAACAATTACGGATTACAGTTAATATTTTAGCAATAGGTTCAAAATAAAACGATCAAAATAATCTATCAAGATCATTAATTCCAAAACCATTAAAATCAATATCAACAACACAACAATCCGAAAATAAATCACAACTTTAAAACGACAAAAATAGCTTAATCGTGAGTTGGCGTCGAAATCTCCGTTGAACCGGTGTCGAAAAACTAGCCTGTTATCTTCATTTCTATACTCCAAAAATGAGTGATATATGTCATTTAATACGGCAGTCTAATGTTTCCCTACTTTCCCTTTAATGCTCACGGTGGTGGAACAATGAAACATAGGAACAGTTTGTCTCTAATAGCTCTCCGTTGTGGTGTGGCGTCACTGTAGCAATCAGCAACTTTCCACGTTTCCTCTTTATTTGTGCTGACACACCTATACCAGTGACAAGATGATTTTAAAACATCACTTAAAAACCTCTCTTGCTCCACGTTGTCTGCTGCTTTAATATCCCTGTGCATTGTAAATGACAAACTCGTTGCCTTCGGCGTTATTATTTCCTCAGGAGCTGTGCCGACTCTGTTGATATTTAAAAGCTCTCCCTGTCGGCACTATTCACACCTGAGTTCAAAAATAAAACTCAGCTCTCCTTTAAAATGCTCACTCTCTATCTGCCACTTGCTTTGCTTGTTTCGTCTCTTATAAAGTCCCTACGCCGACACTGTAGACTTGATAAGACAAATAAGATTTTCAACCTTTCAAACCCTCCTTTGTCTTATGCCTCCATCGCTACTTGCGATTCAGCTATGCTTGTCTTAGGTCTGCGCCGACCTCCCTTTCATGTTTTATTCTGCGCCGCACCACTCTTTCTGTCCCCTTGTGCGTGATTTGTTCTGTCTTGATTTATTTTTGTCCTACTCTCACGCTACTGTTGCTCGATGGGACAAATAAACTTTGACACTCTTTGAAATCCTTCTCCAGCCAATCTGCTCATGCCCTCTTCACTTCTGCACTCCTATTTGTGCCTACTCCAGCTGTAGCTCACTGAATTTGCTTAATTAATTTGCTCCTCCTTTTATTTGCCATCTACGTGTTCTGTCATGGAAGGACCTGCTGCCGCGTGTTCAATGTGCTGGTGTTTGGACAAATTGATTTCTTGCTGTCACTTTCATGCTTGTGTCTTGCGTGTCCACTGCTAATTTAATTGTTGATTTATAGTGTTGCCTGCCCGTTTTGCTTCCTGATTTTAATTCTCCAGCCCTTTGTCCAGCGCTCCAATATGCTTGTGTGTTCCGCCGCCCACCTGTTGCTTGTCCATTTAATTTCCTTTTGCTCTCTCCTATGCTGTGCGTGATTTGATTTTTGCCTCCAGCTGACTGTCTCGTTTAATTCTTCAAAACACTGTCTCATTCATTACCTCGTTAGACAATTAATTTCCAATTACAACTCTCTCAGCCGTAGCGTCCGTCACTTACGCCCCTCACGTGTTTAATTGCTGCCAATTGATCTTTTTGCTCATGTCATTTGTGTCCCAATTTGCTTTAAAATCTTGCCTTTTTGGTCTCAAATATATATCAACATATCCAACCTAGCAGTAAACACAAATTGAACATCAGTTAAGTATTTTATCTTAAAAATAGGATTGAAATCATATAGAAATACATAAGAAAATATAAGATAATTCAACCCTATCAGGTCCTTCTCTAATTTTTCCAAAATTGTTCCAATTCAGTTCAATTCATCTCCAATTTCTCTCCTTTTCATTGTATAGGTAGAAAATGATCTAAAATGATAATACTTCTTACATCAACCATCAAATCCTTAAAAAAAATCCAATATACAAGTAATACACCATGAAATTAGTGATAAAATTAGTGTATTTATAGCATAAATCAAACTCCACTACATTTAAGCAATTGATTATCCTTAAGAAAAGCAATCCATCATTTAATCTTAATTATAATTTTTTTTTAAAAGGTGTTAAACAAATAAAACACACCCATTGAAGGTTTTCTGTTACTCACTCAATCATAAAGGATCATCAAAATGTTATGCAGCCATCTACTTGCACCAATTAACTAATTGATTGTTAGTATCCCCCTCTTTTAACCAACTTAGCCTTTCTTTTTATAGCAATAAGGAACTATGCTCTTAAAGTGCTCTAAAATACCCCTTAAGTGCTATAAGTTCTTTTTGCTTCAGATCCAAGTTATAGGGATCCAGATTAAAAAGGTCTTGTAAATCCTTAAGCTTCACCTTTATATCCTGTAGTCTTTAAGCAAAAGGAGGACCGTTAGCCTTAAGAAATTCAACCTAGCCTTCAACCTTTTCGATTTTCTCATGAGCAAATAGGACTTGCTTCTTGGAATCCAAACCTCTCTTACCATATCTAGGAACCCTTCCTTATGAACTAAAAATTAAAGAATCTGAAGGAGTATTATTAAATCCATGATTGTTAGACTTAATCACTTCTATGAAAGAATGATCTGAGCATAAGAATTAGGCCACAGACCTATCTAAGCATGATTAAGTAGCACCCTATTATGTTTTATCTTGGTGAAACTTCTACCTTGTTTTTTGTTTGTTATTCCAAGTAAAGTGATAACCAACATATCTTAAATCAAATACATCCATCAAGCCTAATATGGTCTCTATCTCTTTACCTAGATCATTGTGTTTTACTCTTTCTCTTTGAGCTTTTAAGGGATGAACTACACAGTTAAAATCTCTTGTAGTCCAGGCATTGACCATATATGATTTAATAGTAGCAAAATCCTCCCATAATTTCACTATTTGAAAATCAAAGATATACGCATAAATCATTTACAATTCAAAGGATATTCAAGAATCCAATTTCTTGCATGCCAAATAAACTAGTAAGAGCAACTTATAGTTGTAACTTGAACCTTGTCCTTATCATAGGCAAAAACAATTATTCCATTATAGTGATGCTATTGATTGGATCCAAAGATCCATTTAGCCCTAAAAACTTCATGGATTCTTAATCTTTTTTAGCTTTAACTATAGTCTGAAACAATCCCAAAATTGAAGGCTTCTTATCTAAAATTAGGTCTTTTATTTCTTGTCTTTTAAGAGGTTCATTCATCCCTCTAATGTTCCCAAAAAAACATAAATGAGGTGGATAGGAGAAATTACCATCCCGTTGGCCTTCTTCTTTCAACTTAATTTGTTATTTGAAGTTGACTGGAAATTCTCCAGCAAAATCTCCATTTGATTATTATGGATTTCCTGGATTGGTTCTTCGTCCTTAACTGGTTATTTATCTATAGATTCATTTGTTTTAATCTTATTATCTTTCCCCTTTTCAGCCTTAAGTAGAGTTTTCTCATAAAGACTAGATTCTTGGTCCCTCATTACTTCTGCTGGTTCTAGAGTTCCAGTGATCTTAGAAACATCCCTTACTGTAGATGGAAAGTCCTGATTCTTATTAATAGTTTCCATTTCCTCTTACTCCATTGATTCCCTAAGTCTCATTGGTTCTTGGTAGTCTCTTTTTTGAACAATCTACCTGTTTCTGTTCATACCATCTTACAAAACTAAGGCTTCTAGTTGTAGGAAAGGTTTATCTCAGTAGGAGGGCCTTAAATAGTTCATCCCTTATCCTAACCATAACATATATTCTAGAAAAACATATTCTTTCAAGGTTTGCAGTGGAGGAATCAAAAGCTAAAGGTTTACATAGTGAGCTGGCAAGAAAGCTCAAACTATCCAACGTCCAATACTTCAGTGGAACACTAAAATTAATCCATATTAGGGAGAACTTTATTCCATTTCTATCTAATTCCATACCTGGAAACCACTTTTGGACAAAAATTGTTGACCTCTAATATGCCAAGGTCCATTTTCTATAATTGAAGAAAGACTATCCTCATCCCCGAATTTGAAAATGAAGGAATCCTTTTTGGTTGATATAACTTTATTCAAACCCTTGCTGCCCCATCTGGATTGAGCCCAAGCTTATAGCTGAGGGGATGAAGGTATTTTTTTCAAAAAGAAACCAATCAAACTGTAAGAACAAGTTCGATCTCCTGGCTGCAATAGCTCTATAAGTGGGGAAACAATCCCATTCACCAAGGTATGGTGGAAAAGTTTTGGTTTCTACAGGGGTATCTCCTAAAACTACACTCCTTCATGATTTGGTAACCTCTTTATAAGGAACATAAGTCTTTCCTCGATTCTTTAAGGACTTATAAATTATGTTCAGCTGCAACAGATAGTCGACTAGTCAGTGTGTAATAGTCTACTAGTACATTATAGTCAACTTGTCTTCAAGAATCAGTCGACTAGCACTAACATTTTTATGAAACTTTTTGCTCCGCTCTTCGAATAGTCGACTAGTCCATTTAACCAACTGACAGATCTGTTGTTAATAGGCGACTTGCAATGTGCTGGTCGACTTGTCTCGAGCCCCAACTGACAGATCTGATTATTATTAGTCGACTTGCAACATGATGATCAACTGATGGTCGACTAGTACTGGCACCAATTGGTAGATCTCACATAATCTTCAATGTTTGTTTGTTGAGATGCTAATTTGAATTCATCATACACGATCTTATCTCTGATACTCAATATTGCAATCTTGATTTAAATTTCATCTGATTTGGATAGTCAACGTGTGCCATCATAATTCAACGAGTGTATCACCATTTTAATCCAAATACCTGAAATTATTTCTTAACCAATTCTTTAAGTTTTATTATTATCAAAATATAGAAGGATTTAATTTGTCAACCTCTATTGGTCCAACAGTAGATACTTATCTCTAGGATGAGTAATAGGCGCAGATGTGACATTCTTGGTGTTGGAGTACGCTCACAAGGTGTAGGTGTGTGATCTTTTGGCTATGTAGGAGCAGATGGCTCATCAGCTGCTTGTTGTTGCCTTATTCTTCATTTTGGGTAGACCAGGTCCCATGTGAATCACCTGCATTCAATTCGACATTAGATTTCAATGATACTATTAATCAACCACCAGAAAGCACAAACTGAAAGTATACATCCATGCCATTGAATTTTGACTGTGGATGAAAATAAAAAATCAAATACGCTTGCAAAAGCAATGTACAGTAGGTAAGTTCAAATACTTTGTCTTATCCTAATCTCAACTCACACACAATAACGAAATGTCTCATGTTTACATGAATTTTACTGTAATTTATAATATTGTAGCATAGTAACTAAGAAACACAAAAAGAAAGGCAACACAAGAGGAATAGTGAGAGCTAAAGCAAAGAATGACGAAGCAAAGGAGAAAAAATTTTAGTTGAATACTTCATCTCCTCTATCGATGGTAACATTTTCCCTGTTGATTTGTGTTGTCCTAGGTTCCTTGGTTGTAAATGTCTTTGGAACTTCTAGTAAGGACTTGATCAATACTAGACAATTGACTACAATCAACTCTTTAAGAGAAATGCTCTTGAAGATGCTACCTCTGCACATTATGGTTCTCTTAATGCAAATACTAGTGTTAATAAAGCTCCAAATTTTGTAATTGAATTTCAGGTTTTAAGTTCATTCTTTGTTCACGATGCTCCTATAGCTAGTTGTCCAGTAAGTAATTGTTCTATGCCAGTAATTGGTGGTGATTGGAGCATTTTGATTCTATTCAGCAATTTTTGTTGTAAAGGAAGTATCCTCCATCTACAGTGCCTGCCTTAATTGTAAAGTATCGTTGTATTCATGTGTTATGTTGGTTTTGTATTTGTACCCTAATCCTATCCCCATTTAACATAGAATTACTGTTTCTCAAATTGCTGCTATTCTACATATATATCTATAGTAAATAATAAAAACATAAGTTGTATGAACTGCACGTGTTGAACACTGATTTTGGTCTTACATAGTTCTTTTAAACAAGTTAAAAAAATGAAATTTATTTTACTTCTCTCAAATTAAAAAAGACAAATGGGTTTGTGAATTGCCTCTGTGGCTAGTGTTTGAGTAAAAAATAAACTAAAATCTAACAATTCTTCTGTTTCATCAGAAATCAGAAGTCAATCTCTCCTAGCCATTTTTACCCTCTCTCTTGTTAGTTGTAACCGCTCAAGTTGAAGACGTAGCGATAATGAAGGAAACAATAATGTACAATGTCAAAATAATGCCAGAGAAAAAATATCTAATATAGAATATACTAAATGGATCCTACAAAGGAAATATAACCATCCAACTCACGCGACTAAAACCACAAGTAACTTTATTTCACACCATCAAAAAATTCAACCGTTGACCTTGTAATTTCTGACAGTTTTTAGTGTCAGTAGAAAACATGAATGAGCTTATAATAGTTTAAATCACTTGCAGTTGTAACATACGTATTTGATATACATATCTCAAATACGTATGTCACTTGCAGTTATGACATATGTATTTGACAGTTAAAACAAAAATTCATCTTCAGTAGAAGAAATGAAATTTCCAAAAGAAGAAAAAAAATTAGACAACAACAACAATGATGAATAAATTCAATTGCATAATAAGAATTTATTTATCATCGTCATTGGTGGACTCTTCCAAAATAATATGACATTCATTGTCATTACTGCTTGTCTCTAAGTCTTCCAAATCATCATTCAAACGTTGCTCGGAATTCAATAAAATATTATTTATTACATTAAATGCAATATCATTTCAATCTAAAAACTCTAAGGAACATTCCTCGACTTCCACTGGAACTTCAACAGACTCCTCAACGTCATTTGAACCTTCTTCATTACCATGCAAAGGGATATCATACGCACATCTAACTTCACATTTTTGCACAATCTGTCAATTTGGACCGAATAACAAATCTTCCACATAAAAGACTTGCTTCGCTTGGTTTGCCAAAATAAATGGGTCATGCTTGAACCAGAACTTAGTTAAGTTAATGCTTTTTACAATGCCGTTGACCCTCATATTCGAATTTCCAAGATCGTACCATTTGTACATGAAAAGCACAACATTTTTACCCCTAACATATTCAAGCATGATAATATCTGTCAGCAGCCCATAAAATGCAATATTATCTTCCTCATAATTCCCTAATACTGCAACACCACTATTTTGTGTAATCCTATGCAGATCGCGGGCTTCAGTGCGAAATCGCATGCCATTTGTATTATATATAGTATACTTCTACACTAAACTATGAGATCCACATGCTAATGCATACAAAGACTCAAAGATACTTCCTTCACGGGAGTTAGTTGATGTCATCATTTATAACAAAAAATGAAAATTAGTTAATAATATATAATTATTAGTGTACACCATGTACAAACCTTCTTCTCACCCGATGCTTTAACTATGAAGTAAATTGTTGTTTATGTCTCTTGTCATAATGGACTTTGTTGCCTCAACTCATCCATATGCTCACTACGGATGAAAAAAAATTCAATTAAGAGTATATGAAATATCTCTACTTATTACATATCTTAATATCACAATAGGTTAGAAAATCTTACTCAATAAAGGGCCTAATCTCATGACAATCCATAAGCACATACCAATATGCAATCTCTCGTTCATCTGTAGGAAAAGCAATTATTTTGCCACCACCAATCGACTTACATCATTGGAAGAACACTGATACGTCACTACTGTAACACCCCACTCCCGCGTGACCCGAACCCGACATCGTTGGTGATATCCGAGTCCGTGCCCCGCGAGGGTGGCGTGCTACATCAGTCAGTCAGACGGAACTCAGTATAAATATCTATTTTTTTAAAACATTCATGTGCGCGGAATAAACAGTAGATAACTTGAGCCCACGTCAAAAGGAAGCATTTTCAGT